>JABFQM010003395.1:0-11893 GCA_022816865.1 Zelostemma sp. ZL-2020
CTCGTTACAACACGCTTCAAAATGTTGTCATTTTGATATACATGTAGGAAAAAAAGTATCGTATGCTGTTCGGGAGAGAGGCGATTTTGTTTCGGGTGGTGCTGCCCTCGCTGCGCTCGGGCAGCAAGCTCCAACCTCAACAAAATCACTCACCTCTCTCCCTAGCAGCATAATATACTATTTGACCCATGTTAAGGGCCACCCTAATATACACGCATCCCAAATGATTTAAAATATGAACCTGGAAACGATGAATTCTAGGTAAATATTTCACCCTTCATGTGAATGAAAAGGAAAACAATCAGAACTTTTAGGAAAAGATATTTTATGTGATACACGCACGAAAAGGAGACTTTTGACGTTCCACGAGCTCAGATAATCGCACTTTTCGTGCATTATTTACATGAAATACGGTGTTAAGTAAGTGCAAGTTGAATTTAGAGACTCACGTGAGACTCACTTGAGATGCTCGCGCCACAAACTCAACATTACTCTAAAATTTCACTCCCTTGCACTCGTTTCACAATGTACTTGTAATTATCACTTGCTTATCGGGCTGCGTCTTTGAAAAGTGCGTTGCTTGAAATACTGTACCGTGGTAGCCGTTCAAATGTGTGTAAGCCATCATGCGGAGAAAAGATTTTACATCAATTTTGCATTCACGTGTGATCAAAAACTGTCAACAGATTCGATGAACGCACTGAGATAATCCGAAAGACGCTCCACGAACCACGTAGCAGACAAGACGAACAAGATTCGCAACTATACTTGTAACAAAATAAGCGTTGGCATAAATCATGCCGAATGATATAACTACTACTACTACTGATGTACGATATAACTCGATGTATGGATATATCAACCGTGCAGCGATTGATTGGTAAATATGAGTGGTCTGTAAATACAAATAAATAATAAACTTGTCATTTTTTCTATACCGCCGTAATTATTCTATTGGAATAGAGTAGAGACCTATTTTTAACTAGCACCGAATTATTCTATCCTTGTATTTCGACTATGATGCAATAATTTTGCTTATGTTATCTCGATGAAAAACAATATCTTAGAACATAAAGTAGGCTAAAAATCAATAAATAATGGAATCACCATTAATGTTTTCGAATCCGCTCTCTCCGCGAAATTCTTTTTTTAAACACGACGAAATCTGTGAACGTGTAGCTAAAAGTTCCTGGTGGTTGTTTCGGTGGTGGCTCATTAACGATATTACACTATATGTTGCTAATCGCGGAGAATTTAACGTTGGCATAATTCTGCCGACACTATTTACACATAAAAAATGTAAACAGTCTGATGACAAGTGCAAAAGATGGAGAGGGCGTGCATGCCATAAAGGCTGGTTCACTGGCAACGTTCACGTCTTTGCACTGTAAATCGCGCTTAAAAATATTAAAATGTTCTTAACTTTCTCATTATCTACCAACGAACGATGGTTTTGATCTGACAAACACTAACAAACGACCGACGAACGATTGGGATGACAAAATTCTCTGAAATTGAAAATACGGAAGGGCTAAACTGAAATAATACGATATAAATCGATGTATCGATATATCGACTATGCAAAAAACTTGTAATTTATTATATACCACTCTAATGAACGATTGAAATACAGTGAAGACCTACTTTCAACTAGCACCGAATTGTACGCGATCAATTCAATAATAAATATTTTTTTAACGAACGAAAATTGTAAACAGATCAATGACAGCTGCAAACGAGAGGGCGTCCCTGGCGGTAACGAAGTGACACAATGGTGATGCAAGGAGCGACGTAACATTGCGTCGCCTTTACGTCGGTTTTGTTCACAAAAGTGATGCAAGAGTGACATAACGAATATGTCTTATGGCACTGTTAAATACGCCGGTATGAATGATAAATTGGACATAAAACTCAGATAAATGAGAATTTATGTAAAAAATTAACCATCTTCCATTAAAATGCACGAAATTGCAGTTAAAATTCAATTTTGGTAACCAAGCTACATGGCAGATGCGCTGAACATGTAGGTTCCTACCCCCGCCAAATTTGCATAATACATGCAATATGCTCATGATTAATGAGTATATTCAAAATGCATTTTATTTATAATTTGAAAAATATAATAGTAATAATAATAATAAATTATTATTTTAATGGTCATACAAAATTTACTTAAATCATGTGCAGTATTGTAAAAAGTTGTTGATTCGCAAAAAAATATTGTTTTATCGTAGAAAGAATTATTTCTGTGAATGTACATGGTAATTGAAAAAAAACGAGATTTTTAACATCCAAAATTTTTTGAATTTCTTTTCAATAGTTGAGCGTACCCTGCTTCCTCTATTGAAAATAGTAATGAATAGAGAAGGATTATGCAATCTGAGTGAACTTGACGAACAATAGCTTGAATTACGATTTCTAAAGTGTCGGTAATGTCACTACGGCCTCTATTACACGTAATTATTATTCCAAAGTTTTCGTTGAGGCAAACAAGATTTCATGATTATTTACGAGTTATGTATTTCACCTTAGCGAGTCTACGTGGCATTAAATATTCAACTAGATCTCTTAACCCTTGTGTAAAAATTTCTCTACAAAACTCTACCAATTTTGCTGTCAAAAGTCTGACAAATGTCTACCGAATTCTACCAAACTCTACAAAACTCTACAAAACGTTACGAAACTCTACGAAACTCTACCACTTGTTTATAAAACCCTGTCACAAGTGTGTTTTATGTCTGTCAAAAGTCTTTCACAAGTTCATCAAAAGTCTGTTAAAACCAACTCTGCTAAAAGTCTGCCAAAAGTCTTCTAAAAGTCTGTCAAATCTCTACAAAATGTCTACTAATCTCTACCAAATTCTAACAAGACTACCGAAAGTCTGTCAAATCTCTACAAAATTCCTACTCATCTCTACCAAACTCTACCAAGACTGCCAAAAGTCTGTCAAATCTCTACAAAATTCCTACCACTCTCTACCAAACTGTACCATGAGACTGCCGAAAGTCTGTAAAATCTATACCAGAAGTCTACCAAAATCAGTCAAAAATCTTGAATAACTAATTATCGTACGAAGGATCCTTACCTTAGTGAATTCATCAATGATTTGCATTGCTTGTACGTCGGATTTTAATTTGAAACATTAAAATGCTGGACGCGAACAATGGGGAAATAATGGCCAATCAGCGTTTTGCAACCTTTGTTAGTTCGCCAAAAGTGGAGAAGATAGGGGAAGCCCGTAGTCATATAGGCTGGATAGTTTAAAACAAAATGTTTGTTCTGATCCCTCGCCCTTACACATCTCAAATAAAAGAACCGCTTTCTACCTGATTTAATACCTCGCGGCGTAAAGCTTGGTGTGAGAAGGCTTGCTTGCCGGTCACCTCGCGGCGGAGCGCCCGAACTTCGCGGGCTCGCAAATCGCGAGCGAGCGCGCGTGATTTAAAAAAGCGAATGCCGGAGATTTGAATTTCAAGCTACGCGATACAAGTAATTGATGAAAGATTTTTTCGAGAAAAAAGAAAAATCTTAGTCAAATTTTGACTTATAACACGTCAAAGGTTGAGCGAGGACGAACGATGACCCAGAATTCGTCATCAATCTGAAATTAGGTACCTTAATCGGTTTGGAAGTCCATTTTTCGAACATCCCTAGCAGCACGTGTGCAATCAAACAGCAAGCAAACACCATGCAAACACGTGAAGACTCAGGTGTTTGCATGAAATTTAATCATCGCTGTGTCCGCACATGTTCGCACAAATTTCATACAAACAGGTTGCATGAAATTGGATCAAATTTTGTGCAATCCTGAGTGTGCGATTTATCCGAACAATTATTTATCGGTTCTAGAAACCTCTGTGGAACCTTCCAAGGCGGACATTTCAAGGTTCCTGGGACGTTCAACGAACGTTTGAAACCTTTCACAAACGTTCCAGGAACTCTCTTAGGAACGTTCCCGGAACGTTTCTGGAACCTTTTGGTTCTAATGGGGAACTGTCACGTTGTATTTGTAAAACTGCAAAGAGATAAACATATATTACACCCTAAGTAACAGACGGTCCTCATTTGTTGCAAAAGTTATAAAAATTGAATAGATAAATATCTTTGACAATTTTTACTCCGAATTTAAGCGGATTCGGTTCAACAGACTTTTGGTATACATTTAGTAGACTTTTAACAGACTTCTGACAGACTTTTGGCAGAATATTGGCAGAGTTGGTTTTAACAAACTTTTGGTAGACATTTAGCAGACTTCTGACAGACTTTTGACAGACTTTTGACATACTTTTGGCAGACTTTTGGCAGATTTTTAGCAGAGTTGGTTTTGACAGACTTTTAATAAACTTGTGGAAGACTTTGGACAGAGTTTTATAAACAAGTGGTAGAGTTGGGTGTCTAAGCATTACTCAATGTAACAATTTTCCAAACATTTTATCACTTCTTCAATTGACAATTACACAAAAATACTCGAAATGCTAGGAGCGACCTCGTAGCATCATATCTGAATTATCAGAACAATCCAAAAAATTAACATTCGGTAAGCAATGAACTGCTGCTTTTTTATTTCAAGCATTCGAATAAACACAACTCATTCTTACAGAAGCAAATCAGCCTAGATTTTCCGACTTATAAATTAAGCGCGATTAAAGTGTAAAAAAGGAAGAAATTTTTATTTTCTGCGTCCATGGCCGCTGTTTCAAATCTCACGTCTACCGGCATTCACGTCTTTCGAAGAAAGACCTACTTATGGGAACCATGGAAACCAAGTAGCGATAGAAGGAGCTAGATGCTCAAAAATCCCATAAGAATATGTGCTTTCCGTTCAAGAGAAAAGTGACATGATCCGCCGTTTTCCAAATTAATTTTCTACTCCGTTATACCAGTCGAGTAAGCACTGATATAACCTGCGCGTTGTTGAGGGAATGATTGAGGTACATATTTGACGCAATTGAGTCATTGCATCGATTGCAACGGGGCTTTGTGGTTGTGGAGCCATTGTATAACCTGTTGCCACACTTTCAATAAAGTCCAAATGTTGATAAACATCAACATAACGCGTAAAATATGTTGTTCGTACTTTAGAAGTTGGTTCCAAAAGAGTGGATATGACACCAAATATCGTATTATTATTGATCAATCCACCGCCACTGTCACCCTAGAACAACGAAGATATTCATGGTTTCGGCGGTTTCACTGTATGACTAGGGTTTTCGGTATGATTGATATTGAAACTCCACTCTTACGTGAGAAACTCCTGTTCCCTTTATAACTCTATCAGAACATCCTTCATATGTTATATTCGTGGTGAATGATATTGCTTTACAGTAGGCAGAAGGGAGTACTTTCATGACTACCATTTTCAATAGACTATTGTCATCCATTGTTTCGAAGCTGGAACTACCCCAGCCCACTGCTATCAATAGAGCTCCCTTAGGTGCACGAAAATTAGGCAGATGGACCGGTCTACATTTACCGTTTTCGCTTCGATATGGTTCAAACAGCTAACATCGAAAGAGAATGTCTTATCAGCTGAAACGTTAGGAATGTTGGATCTGCTTACCTCCAACACAGCTATATCATGTGTAACTCGTCCGACTTCGTAGCCTGGGTGAATAGTAATAGTTTTGACTGTTAGCAGCTTTTCCCTCCGATTCCGATTATTGTCATACGACGAATGAATGTAAGTTAGCTCTTCGTTGCCAGCTTTGACGCAGTGCGCCGCCGTGAGAATAAACAATGGCGCAATCAATGTCCCTCCGCAATAGTTCCTCTCACCGGTTTTTTCGGAAGAGCCAACAGCAACATGGTATGGGTGGTCTGAGATTGAAACTATTTCTCCACCAACTACTTTTCTCACACTCCCAGTATTACGTGTTCGGAATCTCTTTTCTCCAGACGCCCTATCTATCGATTGGACAGATTCAAGACAATACATAAGTGATCCGTGACATCCATTTCGAGCCTCTTTGAAGTGTTTGCAAATATATGAATGATAAAAAGTTGGGTCACGATTTTATCGTTTCCAGAGGAAGTAATCGCGTTAACGTCGTTTTACCCGATAGAAACAATGCGGCAATACGAATGCAAATATTTCTTGGTTACAGGATTGCGTAATTCTTGAGCTGCGGAATGAGAATTACCGACCCAAGCATTTGCAATATTACAATACGTGCACAAGTTTAAAGCTGGAAATTCCGAATCACGTATGACGATGCGTATCACAATTCTATTTATTATGGTTTTCAGACGGGATAGTAATTTTTTGAAGTTTGCAATTACATCTGTGCTCAACCTTTTGGAGGATATTATATAATCTGATAATTCAAATACGTACTTGCAATGAGAATAGCAAAAAATGCCAAGAGTAGTACTCCTGATCGGAACATGGTCGGTCACTCCAGAAGATTACTTCCAAACTGTCACGAATAGTTCGATAAATTGAGCTGGAACTCGGTCTTTATATATCATTTGTCTTATCTTTTTCAAATAAGGAAGTTTAGCGAATGACGATGACGAAACATTTGATTTCTCCTTAATCATGCGCGTTTTTTTAGCGATTCGTCAACATTTGACATTTCTTGTCTTTCTGAAGTTCAATTTTTCGTCTAGCCAAATCTTCGCCAGGTTTCGACCGTTCTTTCGTTGCAATAGCGATACCTTCAATAATGACAATAGTGTTGTCTTT
Source organism: Zelostemma sp. ZL-2020 (assembly GCA_022816865.1). NCBI lineage: Eukaryota > Metazoa > Arthropoda > Insecta > Hymenoptera > Platygastridae > Zelostemma > Zelostemma sp. ZL-2020. The sequence continues at coordinate 6,686 of JABFQM010003395.1, forward strand.
AATTTATAATTAATTTGTTTGTTCGTTTATTATTTGTGCCGTGTGCTTCATTAGCGCGTTACAATCGTTGACGCGATATATTTTCATATAACCCCATCCTTTTTGCATACTGAAATACTCATTTTAATCATTAAATCTTATTCAATGTTATACTTATGGATTTTCAGGTTTCTATCACGGTTTTCTTCCGTGATTTATAGTGATTTGTGAACTTCCTGCCAATTAAGCTTCAATGATTCATGTAGTTAATTTATTTAGGTTATGCGATATCTTCTCGAACATTTAAGTCGTTAAACAGTGAACTGCGGCTTCGTTTATTTTTAGCTTCTGGTAAAAACATCAATTACTGTCCCAAAATGAAGTGACCTCGATTTTTTCACGAATAGATCGAGCACGATTGAAAAATTTAGGAATTAGTTAATGCGGTTATTGACCGCGTGATTTTCCAACCTTCAAGTGGTAACCCGAATCCCACAGGGCATCGCCACGCGCGCTCGCCATATGTTAGGTTAGGAATTATTCAGCAAAGGTAATGATGACGTAACTTTCAGTCGCGACGCTGAGCAGGGCACAGAGAATCAGAATTTTGGCAGCTAGTGCGATCTCTTCACGACGATTACTGATAAATCGATCTGGAATTCGGTATTCATCCATCATTTGTCTTAGAAAAAAGCGAGCCATAGAAATTAGCTCGATTAAATTTTTGATCCCCTTGTGTAAAAATTTCTCTACCAATCTCTACAAAACTCTACAAAACTCTACCAAACTCTACCAAACTCTACCGAACTCTACCGAACTCTACTAAACTCTACCAAAGTCTACAAAACTCTACAAAACTCTACGAAACTCTACGAAACTCTACGAAACTCTACCACTTGTTTATAAAACTCTGTCCAAAGTCTTCCACAAGTTTAGTAAAAGTCTGTCAAAACCAACTCTGCTAAAAGTCTGCTAAATGTCTGCCAAAAGTCTGCCAAAAGTATGTCAAAAGTCTGTCGAAAGTCTGTCAGAAGTCTGCTATATGTCTACCAAAAGTTTGTTAAAACCAACTCTGCCAATATTCTGCCAAAAGTCTGTCAGAAGTCTGTTAAAAGTCACTAAATGTCTACCAAAAGTCTGTTGAACCGAATCCGCTTTAATTCGGAGTAAAAATTGTCGAAGGTATTTATCTATTCAATTTTTATAACTTTTGCAATAAATAAGGACCGTCTGTTACTTAGGGTGTTATATATGTTTATCTCTTTGCAGTTTTACAAATAAAACGTGACAGTTACCCATTAGAACCAAAAGGGTCCAGAAACGTTCCGGGAACGTTCCTAAGAAGGTTCCTGGAACGTTTGTAAAAGGTTTTAAACGTTCGTTGAACGTTCCAGGAACCTTGAAATGTCCGCCTTGGAAGGTTCCACAGAGGTTTCTAGAACCGATAAATCATTGTTCGGATAAATCGCACACTCAGGATTTGCACAAAATTTGATCAAATTTCATGCAACCTGTTTGTATGAAATTTGTGCAAACATGTGCGGACACAGCGATGATTAAATTTCATGCAAACTCCTGAGTCTTCACGTGTTTGCATGGTGTTTGCTTGCTGTTTGATTGCACGCGTGCTGCTAGGGATGTTCGAAAAATGGACCTCCAAACCGATTAAGGTACCTAATTTCAGATTGATGACGAATTCTGGGTCATCGTTCGACCTCGCTCAACCTTTGACGTGTTATAAGTCAGAATTTGACTAAAATTTTCCTTTTTTCTCGAAAAAATCTTTCATTAATTACTTGTATCGCGTAGCTTGAAATTCAAATCTCCGGCGTTCGCTTTTTTAAATCGCGCGCGCTCACTCGCGAGTTTGTGAGCCCGCATAGTTCGGGCGCTCCGCCGCGAGGTGACCGGCAAGCGAGCCTTCTCGCACCAAGCTTTACGCCGCGAGGTATTAAATCAGGTAGAAAGCGGACCTTCTATTTGAGAAGTGTAAGGGCGAGGGATCAGAACAAACATTTTGTTTTAAACCATCCAGCCTATATGACTACGGGCTTCCCCTACCTTCTCCACTTTTAGCGAACTTAACAAAGGTTGTTAAACGCTGTTTGGCCCTTATTTCCCCATTGTTTGCGTCCGGCATTTTAATAATTTCAAATTAAAATCCGACGTACAACGAATTAAATCATTGATGAATTCACTAAGATAAGGATACTTCGTACAATAATTAGTTATTCAAGATTTTTGACTGATTTTGGTAGACTTCTGGTAGAGATTTGACAGACTTTTGGCAGTCTTGGTAGAGTTTGGTAGAGATTAGTAGGAATTTTGTAGAGATTTGACAGACTTTCGGTAGTCTTGCAGAATTTGGTAGAGATAAGTAGACATTTTGTAGAGATTTGACAGACTTTTAGGAGACTTTTGGCAGACTTTTGGCAGAGTTGGTTTTAACAGACTTTTGATGAACTTGTGAAAGACTTTTGACAGCCATACGACACACTTATGACAGAATTTTATAAACAAGTGGCAGAGTTTCGTAGAGTTTTGTAGAGTTTCGTAGAGTTTCGTAGAGTTTTGTAGAGTTTGGTAGAGTTTGGTAGAATTCGGTAGACATTTGTCAGAGTTTTGACAGAGAAATTGGTAGAGTCTGGTAGAGAAATTTTTACGCAAGGGATGCTCTATCGCGACTCTTCATTTCCCATCCGCTTTACCGGCCTCTTATCTTTCGGACTGCCTACTCTTATCTTTCTTCCTCTCTCTTACTTTCCGGAGTTTTCCCCGGAAAGATAAGTACTTACCCGGTTTTCACCGGAACCCCGGTACGAACTTGTTAACACTCCGATTGTTCAATGGAGAGAAAGAGAAAGAGAGAGCACGAATACTCAAATTGATCATCTCATTTTAAAATTACCAATTCAACGCCGTTTCTCATTATCGAGCGGAATAATCGGTCAGGTCGAAATCGCAGCTAGTAGAAATGATCTTCATGATGAAATCTCCGCGTTGCAACAGCCTCCGCGTAAGCTTTAATTTAAGAGAGGGTTCGGGCACCTTTACCAGCGAGTTTGAGTTTACAAAAATACGTCGCTTTTAGTTCACAATTACTACGAGTGGGTCATGCATTTTTAAACTGAATGAAAGAGCAATTTTTTTTGAAAGCATTTTTCGTTTAATTCTGATCATTTCGTGCATTTTTGTATTGACTCGCATAAGCCGTTTTACTCGGTTTTTAAGAAATCAATATCAAGCACGAAGCATTTTCTACTAAAGTAATTTATGTGAGTGTAAAAAACGCGATGGAAACGATTTGCAATTTTTCTCAATAAATGAGAATTATCCACTTTGGCGTCTCATTATTTATCTTCGGATAACATTGCAATTCTTAGCAGTAACAAATGGTTGAATGCGGAAGTGTGAACAAATAATTGTCATAAAAAAGACATTTGAACTGGTGATTGTCATCGAATTTCAAGAACCCAGTGGAATTTTAATTAATTGAACATTATTATATTATTATATTATTCTTATATTATTAAATAGTTCATCAGCAATAAAACTTACGAGCCGGAGTCAGCCGATGAAATTTTGACGAGTCTTGGATGAAAATGTTCTATCTTTGATAAGGCAGTAGACATATACATTTTGAAGTATATGTAGTACTGAATTTTGAGTACTGAAAATTCAACACTTTTTCCACGTTGAAAACTGTCTTGATTTACATTTCCCTGACATATAAGGCTACGATCTCTTAAAAGTAGATACTTTGAAGTGACTTGAAAAGCGCGCGTTATTTTCACAAATTTAATAATGGTGACTTCTAAAAGGTCCCAAAAATTCCCTAGCTGTCTACGAAATGTGCTTTTGTGGTTACTCGTGGTCAGAGATTCTTGTGCCCGCTGCCGAAATAAGTTTCAGAGCTGCATGAATTACAATAATCACAGATGGCCAAGACTGTAGTCCGTGATAGGGTTGAAAATTTTTTGGTGAGAAGCGTTAACTGCTAAAACATATCCCCAAAGTTGCATCACGCTTCCGCACACCTTTTGAATCTCTTCAACCTCCTCGAAATCCAAGTCGTTTTGCCAGTGAAAAGGAGTCACTTTTGAGTTTCGAAACGTGCTAGTAGCGTTACCGACGTCAGCCTTAGTATGAGTATCAAGATATCTTTTAACGTTGTCATGAAAATTCAATCCATAAAATGTGTACAGTCGTTTCACATATTCATAAGGATCCACTGATAAATCCTCGTATCGTAATGTTCTACAAAAAGAAAAGAATTTCATTGTTTTATGCTCGATGACGCTTTTTGTCAATTGCTGACTTGAAAGTTTTGGGGTATTTTTTAACAAATTTCACAGCCGCGTTGTAGTCGGAAATCATGTCGCTGCACAACAAGCCTGGGTCCGAACAATCTCGTTCGCTAAGGCACCATTCCAGGCGTTTCCTCGACTGCAGAATTCCCCGTGGGTCTCGAATCAGCAGAACAATCCTTACCCCTAAACTACAAATCACCAACAATGAAAAACATATAAAAACTGCAATTGCAGTTCAGCCGATGCTCACTTTTTTTGTGCTAAAAACTGTTCGGCGAGGCGCAGTCGTAACCGCGTGACTTTCATTGATTGAAAGGGAAAAAGTTGACAGAACAGGGACACAAATTTGGGACTAGAACAAATGGATTTGTGGGCCTGACATTGCCTCCATAAATGCGTGTTGTAAATAAATGACCTATGGTGAGATTTCACGTATTTCCAATAGTGATCTGAAACGAATACAAAGATAGAGAAATAATGGATGGAGAAAAAAACTTTTCGCTTTTGCTTGATATTTACCCAAATTGGAGTAATCGCATCTGAACATCGACTCTATGTTTTCCAAAGCGACGTCTGACATTGGTGAATTTCTTACTTGAACCATGCCGAATTCCGAAAGAGGTTCGTAGTAGTAAAAGTTGGCTGGATGCGCATTCAAAATTTCGCCGAGGAAAGTACTACCACTGCGCCAACTGGTCAAAATGACGCTTCTTACTGGTCTCCCTCCACGTTCCATTACCAAGCCTTCCAATTTACTAAAATTCACGGACGACATTAGCATTTTATTTACTCTTCGTCATATAAACAGGCAATTAACCTCGCATTTATACCGTTTCTCCCGTTTTGATATGCATAATTTTCCATCTCGCTTTCAATTATTTTCCTTTGCAATTCGAGAACTTCTTGAATTCCCATAAAC
>JABFQM010003396.1:0-11889 GCA_022816865.1 Zelostemma sp. ZL-2020
AAAGAGTATAGATTTTATGTTAGTTGGCGTGCGCGGTGTACTTACTTGATTATTTTTGAAGGGCAGATGTAATCAATGGGATCGAAGCTGCAGATAATTCGCTTAGATCGTCGCACTCTAAATCTTTCGATCTCACGAACGTTACTATAGAAGTGTGAGGCCCGGACAGATCGGAAAAACGTAAAACGTAAAACGTCATTGAGTCTCTCTCTCGCTGATGGGGAGAAAAAAAGACACAATCATGTTTCAAGGTTCTACGTTTTTCCTATGTGTTCCGGGCTTACCACAACGCTTTAGCGCTGCAAAACCATTGACCGTGAACGAGAAAATTGCGCATTTTCTCAAAATCGTCTACATATGCAAAGTGCTATTTTGACACTTCACTACTGTTGTACAGAAAATCAACACTGTTTTTGTGTTAAAATTAACACACTATTTCTGTTACAGTGACGTCATCAACATTTGTATACAGTGAAATTAACGTACGATAAATGTTAAATTTGTATTCAATTCTTGGAAATGCGTTCTGAAAAATTTACTTCTTTAATAACACAATTTTTGTGTCGATTTTTAACTACAACATACAATTTGTTACTTTAACTCTTTTTTTTCCTTATATAAATAACTTTACATTTATGTTACGTTAAAAAAAATTTTTTCAAAAACGCTACTTTACATAAAGGACTTATGTTATATCAACACGTGACTATGTTAGATATTTAACATAAAAATTTCAACACGGACTTTTTTTAACACAAGAACATACAATTTTTTACTGTGTACGGTTTCTCAGGTCCGTGTGTACGTATAAGTTATTGAACCCGACATTGAATACTTTCCATACACAGGTTTACAGAGTTCCGAATGCATGTGGAAATTTCGTACGAAAATAATATCGTTTCTACAAGGTTTTTTTCGCATCGTAATTGATTGAGCAACAGTTTGCACATAGAAATATGGGTACAACCATTAGGGCCTCGTCTCCTCCTTGATACGGTCTTACGCGAAGGTAGATGGAGCGAATTGTTGTTGACCGAGCCAATAATCTTCAATTATTCTCGCTCAGCATGATTCCGAAAACAGAAGGCTCCATCACCGTGAAATCCAACGAACAATCTTCGAAGTATTATTCCGTCAAACGTGGGGTCTGCGTTTTCCACAGAATTTTGAACCTCGAGCGTGAGAGGTTGCTGGTTCGTTTTTCATTAGACGAATTCATTCATAATTAGACCGACGAACGGTTTTTAGTGTATTTAATTGTGCCAAACAGTGCAATGGGATACTACAAGAAATCTGGGAACAAAAAATGTCTCACCGCCTGGAGACTATCAAGGCGAAAAAAAAGAATCGGTAAATAAACCCTAATTTGAAAAAAATACGTATTACATGTAACAGGTTTCCTATAAAACACTCGCTAGTAACATAGACTTCCAAATTCCCTCGCATTTTAACTTCCTCTACCGATCACTTCTTTTTCGCACGGAAACGAGATTCACGCCAAGTACTTCAAAATCTGCAGCCCTAATTAAAATATTTACCGCGAGCGCGAGTTTTTAAAGCAAAAATGCCACTACAGTTTTTTTCTTTTTTTTTTTCTTTGACCCCGTTTTGAACCCTTTTTTCGTTTACCGGAAAACCGAAATTCACGCTGAGCGCCCAAAGAAAATATTCACCGCGAACCCAAGTTTTCGAAAGACGAATGCGACCCTAGTCCCATAGCATTTGTACCCCGTTTATTTGACTACATTTCATCATCCGAAAACAAGATTCACGCCAAGCGCTTCAAAGTCCATGTTTCCGATAAAAAAAATCACGGCGATGCGAGTTTTCTAAACGCGGATAGCCCTCACGTTTCTCACATTTTTATTCCCGTTTTGGAACCATTTTTGTTTCAATAAGAAACGAGATTCACGTTGAGCGCTTCAAAATCCGCGTTCCCGATGGAAATATTTACCGCAAACCCAAGTTTTCGAAGGACGAATGCTACCCAAGTCCATAGCATTTGTCCCTTGTTTATTCGACTATTTTTTATTATCGGAAAACGAGACACACGGTGAGCGCTTCGAAGTCTGTTTCCGATTAGTTCGGTCACGGCGATGCGAGTTTTACGCACGGGAATAGCACACGTTTCTCACATTTTTAATCCCGTTTCGAAACCATTTTTGTTTTAATGAGAAACGAGATTGACGCCAAGCGCTTTAAAATCTGCGATCATAGTCTAGTAATGGACCCAAGCTCCAATGTCGGAGCTTTGGTTCAAATCTTCGATATTGAAGGAAAATTTCAAAATTTCAAAACGGCTGGGTGTCTTGGATATATAATAATATAAGGCTTGCAAGTTCACGTACTTTATTTTAGTTTTTGCACGCAAAAACTTTCAGAACGTTTCAGAAACTTTCTCGGAAGATTTCATTGGCGGACGTTACATGAACTTCTAAGAAACGGTTCGAAACGTTCGGACAATGGTTTGTTTTCTATACGTATAAAGATTTCGGAGCGCGCGGCGTGATTCTCTTTTTCTGGTCAAACAAAAATAGTTGAATCAACGGGGTACAAATGCTGTTGACTCGGATCGCATCCGTCCTTCAAACATTTTGGTTCGTGGTAAATATTTCCACCAAGAACAAAAACTTCGAAGCGCTCGCGTGAATCTCGTTTTCCGATTATGAACAATAGTCAAATAAACGAGGAACAAATGCTATGGACTGGGGTCGCACTTGTCCGTCGAAAACTTGGTTTCGCGGTGAATATTTCCATCGGAAATGCAGATTTCGAAGCGCTCGGCGTGAATCTCGTTTCTCATTGGAACAAAAATTGTTTCAAAACGAGATCACAAATGTGAGGAACGTAAGTTCCATTCCCGTTTTAAAAACTCGCATCGTCATGACTTTTTTTATCAGAAACATAGACTTTGAAGCGCTCGGCGTGAATCCCGTTCTCCGATGATTAAAAAGTGGTCAAAGGAACGAGGAACAAATGCTATGGAGTAGGGTCGAATTTGTCTGTCGAAAACCTTGGTTCGCGGTGAATATTTCCATCGGGAACGCAGATTTTGAAGCGCTTAGCGTCAATCCCTTTTCACATTGAAACAAAAATGGTTTCAAAACGGAATCGAAATTGTGAGAAACGTGAGGGCTATCCCCGTTTGAAAAACTTGCATCGCCGCTACTTTTCTCATCGGAAACATAGACTTCGAAGCGCTCGGTGTGAATCTCGTTTTCCGATGATTGAAAAGTGGTCAAAGCAACGAGGAACAAATGTCCGTCGAAAACCTTGGTTCGCGGTGAATATTTCCAGTGGGAACGCAGATTCTGGAGCGCCAGAACAAGTTATAAACACTGCTAAACATTTTCAGGAGCTATAAACGTCACAGGGAGGTTTTGAGCGGTTTTCAGGAAATTTCGAGAAATTTTTCGAAGAAAGGTTACTATAACATTTCCAGAACCTTTTTGTTCGAATAGAGTAATAATAAGACACCGAGATAGCAATGTTTTTTGCAACATTCAAGGCTCCTCAAATATCAAAAAAGCACCCGTTTATTCCCGATATGCAAATAAGGGTTGCAACATCCTATTCCAAATGTTATAACAAATCTATTGCAATTTTAATCGTTTGTGCAATAGGTTAACTTTTTCCGTGGTTTCGCGCGCTGGCAAAATTACGCCGCGGCAAAAGAGAAGGGATATAGTCCAGTACATTTAGACGAAATTTGGCCAAAATCGGAAAAAATTACGACAGGAACGCCGATTTTTTTGAAGGTCAAGTCTAACGTAAAGATCGAAATGCTAGGTAGATAACAATCGAATTTCCTCCGGAACAATTTTGAAATCTCGGTTGAATCGGAAAAACCGTGTTTTTCTGCATAAAAGCGTGCACCCGCGAAAATTGAGACATCGGAGCCGAACAATAACTATTATGAATATTGTTCCTGATAAAATTTGCTAAATCATAGAAGTTGAGCCATGTTTCAAACTCAATTTTTCAAATTATTATTCGCTTCGGAAAATTTTTTCCGTCGATGTTTTGTTTCATTAATAACTTAAACAGAATGAAACGTAGGTACCTGAAACTCTGGAATAATGTTCCTGTTGTTGACCTTCATATATCCTGAAAATTTGAACGCGATCGAACAAGCCGTTGCGTACTTATCAAATTTGCAATCAACAAATCATCCAATGTTTACAGGCTCGAATTTTGTTTTTCGCAATATCGAATCCCTGTCAAAAAAATTGGAGCGATAGAAAAACTCATGAAATTAGATTATTAGGTTTTGTTTATTTTTTTATTTATTTTTGCAACCGTTTTTTGCCATTAAACAACTAATTTGCGTTTTCAACAGTGTCACAGCTCGGCCGAAAAACATGATATTGGAAAAGTAAAAAATGGGTTCGATTTAACTATTTTTTTAATGAATTTAGCAATAAACATTATTGCTCAACAATAATTAGGCACCGAGATAGCAATTTATTTTGCAAAATTCACTGTTCGGAAACTATTAACAATTAAGAGCCCGTTTTTTTCCTACATGCGAATGAGGGATACGGCTTTCGTTTCCAGTCATCATGAAAAATCTATTGTCCTTTTTATCGTTTGGGCAATAGGTGAAAGTTGAATGTTATTCCGCGCGTGGCCGAGATTACGCCGTGGCGAAGGAGAGGGGATGAAGATTCTCCGATTTCCGTTTCTCGGAGCGAACCGCGCCGAAAAGTTTCAAAGTGCTCATGCAATTATTATCTCCCGATCTAATCATCGGATTTGAACCATTTTTTTTAAAAATCGGATTAGCGCAACGAGAAACTGCGATTTCTCGTATCGACAGCCTCGGCGCTCTATTCCGAACCCGTCAAAATCGCAATTTTCAGTTTCCCGTTTAATTAATCTTAATTATTTACGTATCTAAAATTTTTTTTTACCATTTTCTTCTTTGAAAAATACAATTTCGCGGGCTTGTGCGTTGTCACCCGTCCATTTAATACCATTAATTGAATAATTAACAGGAAAAGGTAACCGAATAAATAGTTTTTCTCTTATTTTTCATTTTTTGGCGAATTTTCATCATTTCTCAATTGAATGTTTATTTTCATTCTTTTAGATGGTACATTTATATGAAGGGTAATCGAAGTATCAATAAAAATTCGCCAAAAAATGAAAAATAAGAGAAAAACTATTTATTCGGTTGCCTTTTCCTGTTAATTATGCGGGATGGCAGCTTTCTTCGGGATCGCAAAAAACTCGATTTGAAAAATGCAAAGCCTGCGGTTGAATTACTCGCCTCGCTCGACCCCCTTGATTCGATAAATTATTCGACGTTTTCAGGCAATTATAAATGAATTACGGTAATGTTATTGTTGCTGTAACGCCTAGATTCGTCGTGTCTCGATAAATCTTCCAGAATCCATTTCTATTGCATTCATACCAGGAAAGTAATCAATGCGACTCTAAGAATTGCAAAGATTTGAAATGAATACGGATTCTTTCTCGATGCAACTCGTTCGATTTGTTCCAGGCAACATTTCGGGCCTTCTATTGACTGCTCGAGATTCAATCTACTTTCGAATTAAACGCGTGAGACGATGAGAGTAACATTTCAAAGGAAATAAAAATGTTTCTGAAGTTAGCGAGACAACTTTGGAAAATTGCATATCGTAAAGTGCGATAATTTGCCGCTTTTTAGTTGCTGATTAGTTACGCATAAAAAAAATTTTGTCACTCAATAACTTTTTCCAAAATTTGGTGTTTCGCTAACTTTACGTAAAGTTAGCGAAACACCCATGTAAAAAAAAATAATTTGAAAAATCTAAAGAGCTCAAAATTTGCCGCTTTTCATTTGCTATTCGAAAATGCAAAAAAAATTTTGTCGCTCAATAACTTTTTCCAAAATTTGATTTTTTGCTAACTTAATATCAAGTTAGCGAAACACCCATGTATAAAATCATGAATGAAAAAGTCTAAGGGGCTCAAAACTTGCCGCTTTTTATTTGCTATTTAGTTGCGCGAAAAAAAATTTTGTCGCTCAAAAACTTTTTCTAAAATTAAATTTTTTGCTAATTTCATATCAAGTTACCGAAACACCCATGTAAAAAATAATAATTGACAACTTCTGAAATGCTCAAAATTTGCCGCTTTTTATTTGCTATTCGAATATGCGAAACAATTGGGTTGTTGAAACATTTCATTTTCAGTTAGGTTTTTTGTTAACTTTATATAGTATTATTATTCTTTATATGAATGTTTCGCTAACTTGATATAAAGTCAGCGAAACACCCAGTTTTTGGCAACTAAATAGCACATACAAAGCGGCAAATTTTAGGCCTCTTCGACGTTTCCATTTATAATTTTTTACATGGGTGTTTCGCTAACTTCATATAAAGTTAGCGAATCGTCATTTTAACAAAAATAATAAATGAAAAAATGCGAGAGCCTCATAATTTGCCACTATTCTGTCGTAAGCTAATCCAGAAGGGATTCCAAGTGTGAATTAAATGAGTCTGATATTATGTAAAGATAATTTCTACTTTATTAAATGATTCGCAAATTGGAATTCGCGTCAAAATAAAAAAAGACTGGGAAATATCAGACGATTCAAGCGAAAAATTATAGAAATATTCTCACCTGCAACAATCTATTTTTTAGATGTTTTTCTACGATTGCATTGATATGTAGAAATAAGAGTAAGATATGAATCGATCATAACCGATTCCAAATAAAAAGTGATACAATCAAGAAAGGTACGAGAAATTGACACGTGTATAATTTTTTAATCGATTTTTTATTCATACCATAACATATTATTACTAAATTTTTGCTCACAAACATTTTTTTTAAGGAATTGAGTACTTCAATTTGTGATCGTCATTATACAAGGTCAGGTTATCCTTCGATTACCTATAAAGCTGATTTAAATGCTTTGTTGGCCGATCCACGATGTATTTCGATATAATATGAACACAAAAAACCCATCTACACATCATTAAATGCGAGATACTGTAACGTCATATTCTATTTTTATAACAGAAAATACTTCTATCTCTCTTTATGAAAACAATCGTAATGATTTTATGTGTAAATATTAAAAAATGCTTCTCTTGGTGTATTTATTGCTTAGAATAAATGAGCAATTCAGGATGGATTTTATATTCAGTTTTTACTTTAAATGATTTCTTGCGTATGTCGTCGTATATAATCCAATTCGCATTTCGTCTAATGACTGCGGTATAGTGTCCGATCGTGGTTGATGTCCGTGTCAGTGTCGATAAACCTATGTAATTTACAGCTCCCAAAATTTCGTAAATTTCGCCTGTCTTTAGACAAACTAAAGATTTTGGAACCGATCCGACTTCTATTTTTCCTTCCATATCGATTCCGATCGTCACGATATTTCCTGAAAAATTAACATTTTATGTAAATGGCAGTTTCTTTTGAATCATAAAAACAGTGTTTTTACCTATTGCGTGGATTTGATTTTCCTCTTTTTCTTCACAGTTGCTTTGTTGACATTCAATCCCCGCAAGAACGACGTGATCCTCAATAACTTCTCCGAGAGGTTTCTTCATTTCTTGGAGGACAATTGTTATTGAAGGCAAAGATTTTATCCTGGGACTGCATCCGGCTGGACAAACGTAAATTTCTTCAAAACTTGGTGGGTTTTTATTAATTTTTTCAATTTTTTTAACTCAATTTAATTTTTAATTTTCAATTTTTAATTCAATTTAATTAATTTTTTTAACTTGGTGGCCAGAGATACAACGTTGCATTGGCACTCGATCATTTCAATCGAATTTGGTGTCGATGATTTATTCAGGTACTTTAGAATCATCTCTGCTCTTTTCTGGTACGTCGACACCTGTATTTGTTTGTCTACGTCGTCTGCCACCATCTTAAAGAAAGTGTTGTTGTTTTCCTGTTCCGTGACATAATTCCTCATTTTTTCTTCACCCGTCGCTGCTGCCAGTATGATCTGAAAAATACTATCGAAGGCACACGTGTTGACCAGAGATAGTTTGGCGGTTTCTAAGATTACCTGACCCAATCTAGTGTCATTTCCATTTTTCATGATGGGCAATGTTCGAGATTTCGTAGAAGTGATTGATGACGTGATCAAATCATTAAGGTCTTGATTATTCCTTGTCAGATATACTGAACGTCTAGTTTTTTTCGCTGGATGTCCCAGATTTCGCCGGTTTTCACTTTCATTAAAAGCAATCCTTGCATCTTTTGAGGAACTTTCCGAGCATTTAAGGCAAATTCTTCTTTCCCCATGACCTTCCTGTTCTCCTTCAATTGCTATAGAACATCCCGGAAGCAGATGAATGTCGGATTTACACACAATGCACCGGTGTGCCCCAGTAGGATAATGGGCATTTTCACATGCCAAACAAGTCAATGTGGTTTTGGAATTATAGATTTCCTCTTTTGATGGACTTCCTTCAGATACGACTGATTTTTCTAAACATTCACTAGAATGGTATCGCGTTCATATTGTGTATGTATCGAGTTGAACAAACAAGAACATTCTCTCCCAACTTTACTTATTGTTTGCGTTGCAAACCTTATTTTCATTTCCACTACTACAACAGAGTTGAATCAAACAAGATTTCATTGTTTACAGCAATAATGTTCGAAGAATTGAGACGATTGGCGGCCACAAATTGGAGCGACACAGTGGGATACGTTTACGAACATTTTGAAAATCTTCCGAACGTTTCAACATTTGTGGCACGCGAGGATAGGGCAGGAGGAGAAATATTGGTCAACAGTGAGACGAAGGCGGCTATTTTGAAAGCAACGATTTGTATGACAGGTAAGTGAATAGAATTTTTTGTGTATATCTCATGTAAAATCAAAATAAAGACTAATTAATTTAATTGTTTCAGAACGGCCGAGTAAAAGGACGAGAAACCGTACGGTTGAATTTGAAAAATTTAGCCGCTGCGGGTTCGTCTCGTCAGCGGGGCCGGTGATCCGGAAATTTTTTTCCAAGGAGATTCACCAAAATTACACCCTCGGGATTAATGTCGGTGAGGAAGATTATCAAAAACTTCATTTTTTGGTTTTTTATAAATCATTTCGAAATAAAATGAAAAATTTTTTGTTCACTTACAGGATCGTGGGTTCATGATTCGGCGATCTTCATCAAATACGATAGACTCACCAAACAATATTCGACCGTTCATTTTAATCCGAATGAAAATGAACGGTCGACAATAGCCGAAGCGTTTTATCGAGAGTTAAAACCCAAAACTATGAAGGGGTATAATGACGCTGATGGGAATTCGAATGGCGAATGCACGTTTCTTACGTGGTTCGAGATGATTCATTTTTTCAAAGACATCAGCAAGAACCCATTCAACTTTGGAAAACGATTATTAGACTATAATAAAAACAGTCGCCTTTACGAATGAAAAAAGGTTTGCTACAAAGAAAACTATTTGTTAATTTTTATTGAATTTTCATTCCCATTTTCGATATAATTTGAATCATCTATCGATATAAAAAGTGCGCTTTCGGATTATTATATATATTGATGAAAATAATTCAAATTTTCCGTTCACAGCGAGAGATCCGATCGCGAATTTCAACGAGAACCTGAAATTCGACGTAACTTTGTGACAACTTCTCGAGGCGGACGTAGCTGGCGACCTGCGTATATTTCTTAAAAATAAAACCCCTTACTTGGACATGCCCATCTTTCGGAAACATCTTCTCTCTCTTGAGTAAGTAAGATCAATTCCTTCTCGTCGATTTTCTCAACCAAATGATCGCAATTGCCGAGAAAAAATGCTCGCCAATGCTCAATTTCATTCAAATTGAAATTTTTCTGTCACATTTTCACTACAAATACAATTATCCATCGATATAATTAGATCGCGTCCGGATTATTATATATATTGATGAAAAAATCTTATTATTGTATATTTTCCAGGACTAAGAACGCTGTGACGTCGGCGCCCCTTTTAAGCGCTTGGGCATGGATAAAAGACGATCAAGGAATTTTCCCAGAACCTCGCAGCATCCTGAACCTGACCAAGGCCAGGAACGCGCTGGAGAAATGCGTCGGCGACGTCGTGCTACAAATCGGTAAGTCTTCCAACTGAATCCCCAGGACTTCTTATCGATTCGAGCGAACATTTAGTCCACGAAATCATTTCTTTCGAAAGAAATAAGTGTGCATCGAAATAACTACAAAATAATATGAAGAGAGGACACTACTTCGAGTATTTAAGAAATGCAGATCTGCTTTTGCCGCGTCAGACTCAGCACAGTCGCAGTATAGGAGGTGACAATTATGCATTGCCACGTCAGGTACATACAATTATTGTTAATGTGATATTGATTGAGTCTGCAGTTTAATATGAAATAATTAAACCAAAAATTAGCTATAATACTTGAATATTTTAGATAATTATGCTCATGAAAAACTGCCTATTGAAAAAATAATATTCCATATATAATTCGATCTAAATATATTATTGCGATGATTGATTTTAATATTATATCTTTTGTAGGGAAATGAAAACATTCGAGTTGGCCCCGAACAGCTAGAAAACGTTGAACATATGGAAATTAATCAATTTCCTCCAAATTTCCATGAACGAGGAAGAATTGATGATGACTTTTTGATTAATAATCCGAACGATGAAAATGAACAACATGTCATTAACGATGATCAATTTGAACTTGGTGATTACGTACATTTACCATCACAACAGTAAATGGAACAGAAAAGTATATAATCATTGGAAAGTCTTTTCTAGTATTACGTGACATTCTATGTACGAATAATGATATTTCTTCGTCGAGCTACTGCCAGTCGGTCAGAGAAACTACTGATGTGGTAGTTTGTTTCCCGCATAACATTTCTAGCAAATGTATTCTTGTACCTTGTAATGACAAGTACTACATTATGAAACTGGTAAATAAAGTGGAAACTGATTGAATTTTTAAGATCAAACAGAACACATTTCTTTAAAAAAAAAAATTTGTATACGATTAATACTTGATGACATGTATGTATATTTACTACTATTTCTTAGATCCTAAGTTTATATGTATTATCTAATGCAAATCTCTTCGAAATAAAACATTTGTTTGCATATAGTCCAGTTATTGAAACCATTTGTTGTATTGTTGCAATTGTAATATGATTATTGAAAAACTTATTAGATTACAATTAATTTCAGACAGATTGAATCAACTAAATTCATTCATCACGCTCAACTGTCAGAATGAATTTATTATTGACTCAACCGCACGTTTCATACATGTATTAACAAAAAGTAAGAGTAATTCCTTTTTAACAATTTTCCCAACCAAATGATTGCAATTTCCGAGAAAAAATGCTCGCCAATGCTCAATTTAATTGAAATTGAATTTTTTTTTCACATTTTCACTATAAATTCAATTATCTATCGATATAAAAAGTGCGCATTCGGATTATTATATACACTGATAAAAGACAAAGACAGTTGGTGACGGTAAAATGGAGGGGGTATCCAGTTTACTCTCGCCCAACGCGCCTAAAGAAGTATAACTTCAAAAAAGAATAACGCTTAATCGTTGAGAGTACCCATCCAACCGTTGAGTGTATACACTCAACGTTGAAAGTAAACATTGAACCGTTGAGTGTATACACCCAACGTTCAGAGTAAACACTCGACCGTTGAGTGTATACACCCAACGTTGAGAGTAAACACTCAATCGTTGAGTGTATACACCCAAAGTTGAGAGTAAACACTCAACCGTTGAGTGTATACACTCAACGTTGAGAGTAAACACTCAACCGTTGAGAGTAAACACTCAACCGTTGAGTGTATACACTCAACGTTGAGAGTAAACACTCAACCGTTGAGTGTATACCCCCAACTTTGAGAGTTAACACTCAATATTGAG
>JABFQM010003397.1:0-11891 GCA_022816865.1 Zelostemma sp. ZL-2020
CCAAGGAATCTGTCCGCTATGGTCAGTGTTGGGTATTCGCTGGAGTCTTGACGACGATTTGTCGAACACTCGGGATACCTTGCAGACCGGTAACCAATTGCGGAAGTGCTCATGACACCGATGGCAGTCTCACCATCGATTATTACTACGATATGGATTTGAATAAAGTGAAGGATTTTCCAGACGAATCGATTTGGTAATCAAAAGTTTCGATATCACCGAAAATTCTTCTCACGTTTAACGGAATTCGTGATATTCTGGAAAAGGTGGTTGAATGATCCCTTTTTGACAGGAATTTCCACGTTTGGAACGAGGTATGGATGAGAAGAATTGATTTGTCACCCGAGTATGATGGTTGGCAAGCGATTGACGCGACGCCTCAGGAACAGAGTGGGAAAGTTTATCGCTGCGGACCCACTTCCGTCGTAGCTGTGAAAAGAGGCGAGACTTCTCAAAATTATGATACTAATTTCGTATATGCCGAAATTAATGCTGATGTAGCATATTGGCTGTATCGAGGACCTGATCAGCGTATTAAAATGGTGAAGAACTGTACTGACAAGTAAGTTTATTTTCCGGATCGCAACAAATAATGAAAATTTGCATGTGATAATTTTTGTCTTGGGGATTTTTGTAATTTCAGCGTTGGGGAACATATCTGTACGAAGGCGGTAGGATCACAGGAAAGTGTGGACATTACAAACACTTATAAACACGAAGAGCGTGAGTATACAGCGAAAAATCTTCGAAGCGGAATTTTATTCATTTATAATGGACTTTATGCGAAAAAAAATGAATAAATGTTGCCAATTTCGGAATTGGCCCTTTTTTACACAGATACGGTTCAAGAACGGATAATCATGGAAAAGGCAAAGCGTGAGAGCAATTTTGATTACAGTCGATACTGTTTCAACGATGAATTCGATGATGTCAAAATGCAACTCGATTTGGAAGATAAAATAAATTTGGGCCAGCCATTCAGGTGCGATCAAAATTAAAAATAGTCAATCTATTTCGATCAATTATTAGTGTCTGATAAATTTCATTAGCATCGTTTGAGTTCAATCAATAAAACTTTCCCTTCATCCTAAAAATGTTTTCATTACCTATGTATTGTTACAGCGTCGTATTGGTGATGAAAAATGAAAATGCCTCGAAGGAGTTTTCGATATCCGTGAAGATATACATACAAATTCATCAGTATGATACCAACATAATCAATGGGGTCAAGGAGTTAAATAGAGACATATCAATTCAACCAGGAGCCGTCGAAAAAGTGCCATTAGATATTCATGTCAAGGAATATGAATTCGCGTTATCAGGACAATGTGACATTGAAGTCTTATGTTTGGCCGCTGTCAAGGGTATCGACTATCATTACTTCGATGAGCAAATTATCAAGGTTATAAAGCCTCCGATTGGAATCAAGGTACACATTATTAAATCTTCATACTTTCGTGGTCTGGGAATCAATTTTAATTTGATGGTGATTTTCAGCGTACAACTGATGCGGTGGTTGGGAAAGTTCTCAGAGTGACGGCGAGCTTCGATAACCCATTATCAGTTGATTTGCGAAACGGAGAATTTTACATTAAGGCTTTCGGATACGAGACAACTACGAAAAAGATCAAGAATATTGCACCATTCGACAAAGCATCATGCTACTTTTCAATGGTTCCGCAATATGAAGGAAATGGAATGATAATTGTGAAATTTCATTCGGATGAACTTAAAGACGTTCATGGTTCGGACTCATTCGTTGTTAAGCAAGAAATGTATGACGCTGTTTAGAATCCCGTAGATTCAAAGAAAATTATATTATCAGAAACTGATGCATTGAATAATTCTTATACGTCACAATACTATACGAAATTGGCAGTATGATTGCAAACTTGCTACATAGAAAATAATTTTCTCAATAAAATATTATGACATACGTGCAGATTTTTATTAAATCATTAATAAAATATTTCGGCAACATTTTCTGGTCACGGCGTTGATTAAATAACATTACTCGTCGTAAAATACATCCAAAAGCATGCTCAATTACTTATCTGATGAATTTTTAAAAACATCTGAAAGTTAAATAAAAATTCACCCTGAAAGTGAAAGGGGGGTCTGAAAGTTATTATACAGCATTTAAATAATGACTACAAAAACTTTTAAGGTCGCAAAAAATTATTTTGAAGTAATATTATGACACTTATCGATGTTTTTTATTCGTAGATGTAACAAGTTCAATGTTTGAAAAGCTAGCATAAGTTACAGAGCAAATTAAACAATGCGCGGAGGCATGATTAAAGTTTACAAGAATTCCTCAGCACGAAGGCAAGGCTACGATAGCTATAGAAAAAAACTCGAAGGATCTCAAAAACGTGGTTGGGTTTGATTAGTTTATGATCTTGCCGAAAACCGATGTGTGAAATTGGGTCGGATTTGTTTGCTATCGAATTCACGAATTTTATAAACAAGAATGTTGTATTCTAAAGAATTGATAGATCAGGGAATATTTATTGTGCCAATTGAAAATTTGTATCAGAAACGATTCTTCGGTATAAAAGAAATATAAAACACTCAGAGCTTTCCATTTATTTACTTGATACGAAAACAGATAATAATCTGTCGATTTGCTGATCTCATAAATTATTTTTAGACAAATTGATCAAAAATCGATAGTTTTATTGTAGATAAAGGCTCGTTCGGGCAAGTATTTTTTAGAAATTTATATATTTTAGGAAAACAATGGAGGCATTAATGCCGGATTAAAGTTCAATATTTGTCCAGTTTGAACAAAGTCAATTGCTCGAGTGCCAGCTAAGCGTTTGCAGCGATCTGCCGATTGATATAATTATTGAAGCAAGTTTTGTGAATTTTGACCCAATCTTCTTATCAGCATTGTGAAAAAGTTCACGTAAAAAAAACACGATAGAACGCAAGAAATTTTCGTTCGATTAATTGAAATTATTCGATCCATTATATCAGAAAATGGAGCGACGTGATTTGGGGAACCACTCAAGAAACAATCCCGAACCAGCTGGTGCTGCATATCAAGGTCGGTAGTACAATTAATAAAATAAAGCCTTTGGTTAGTAATTTGAAAAAGATTCTTTTTTTTAAACCTGGTATATACTGCTTTTACTTCTTTTTCGCATTGTTTTCCGAAACAAGTGAGTAGTTGGCTGAACATCAGCAATGTTTGATCGCAATTGCATCATGTTCGAAAGTCAGTTTAGCGATTTTAGAGAATACAATTCGATTAATGTTCCATCTGAGATACGATCTTTAGCTGGAAAAAAAATTCTACTTAGTTAAAAAGTTTAAATGAAACTCCTTTAACGATTGAATGAGTAATTATGAACAAAGGAAAAGTTGTTTCGTTTAAATTTTCAAGAGGAATATTGGAAGTCAATATTGAAAGTGGACCAAGTAGATCTTTGCTTAAATGAAAATGGTCAAGAGCATCATACATCGAAGTACGACTTAATGCAGCCCGAATATGAAAAAGCTCGATTGGTTATTCGAAGAGGCCAAGAGTTTTCCGTCGATCTTATTTTGGAGTCGACGGATTACGATTCTGAAGAGGATAAAGTGTTTTTCATCTTCTCTATGTACGGCAACAATGGATCATCTATTATCACTCGAGTACGCCTTCGCAATCGCGAAGAAACCTCTGAACATCCTTGGAAAGCTACCATCGATACCTTCGAGAAGAATTCTTTGAGAGTTAGAGTAAGAAAATGTCACAAAAGAAATAATTTTCCAGAATAAGATACAAATTATTTTTGTACTCGAAAAGTGAGTTTTCGATGTTCTGATTATAGATTTTAACGCCAGCTGATGCTGCGATTGGAAAATGGATGATGAGAGTTCTTACGACGAAAGAAGATGCCACAATTATGAATAATTTTGTCATTGATGAACCAATTTACATGATTTTCAATCCATGGTGCCAAGGTAATTGATCAAATCATTGCAAAATCAAGGAACCAAATTCTTCGTTCGATTTAATAAAGAAAATTTATGAAAATGTCAACAGATGATCTAGTGCATTTAGAAAACGAGGCTGAGCGGCAAGAATACGTCATGGAAGGATACGGTCGCATTTGGAGAAATGCTTTGCAGCCGATACCATGGATTTACAGCCAATTTGAAAAAGACATTTTGGAATGCGCGTTCTACCACATAACCAACATCAGCGAGGTTCCGTTATTAGAACGAAGGAATCCAATTACGATTTGTCGCGCATTATCTGCTGCGGTATGTAATCCATTACCACAAAATCTTATATTTATCTGTAAACACAGTTTATCGGAATACATTTTCATGAAATTCATAAGGTGAATTCCGCGGATGACGACGGGACTTTAGTGGGACGCTGGGCAGGAACCTATCCGGGTGGAACTGCTCCCACGAAATGGTGGAATTCTCGAGATATATTGCTGCAGTACTATAAGACCAAGGAATCGGTCCGCTATGGTCAGTGTTGGGTATTCGCTGGAGTCTTGACAACGATTTGTCGAACACTCGGGATACCTTGCAGACCGGTAACCAATTACATAAGTGGTCGTGACACCGATGGCAGTCTCACCATCGATTTTTACTACGATATGGATTTGAATAAAGTAAAGGATTTTCCAGACGAATGGATTTGGTAATCAAAAGTTTCGATATCACCGGAAATTCTTCTAAAGTTCAACGGAATTCGTGATATTCTGGAAAAGGTGGTTGAATGATACCTTTTTGACAGGAATTTCCACGTTTGGAACGAGGTATGGATGAGAAGAATTGATTTGTCACCCGAGTATGATGGTTGGCAAGTGATTGACGCAACGCCTCAGAAAAAGAGTGGGAAAGTTTATCGCTGCGGTCCCACTTCCGTCGTAGCTGTAAAAAGGGGCGAGACTTCTCAAAATTATGATACTGATTTCGTATTTGCCGAAGTTAATGGTGATGTAGCATATTGGCTGTATCGAGGACCTGATCAGCGTATTAAAATGGTGAAGAACTGTACTGACGAGTAAGTTTATTTTTCGGATCGCAACAAATAATAAAAATTTGCACGGGATAATTTTTGTCTTGGGGATTTTTGTAATCTCAGCGTTGGGGAACATATCTGTACAAAGGCGGTAGGATCACAGAAAAGTGTGAACATAACAAACACTTATAAACACGAAGAGCGTGAGTATACAGCGAAAAATCTTCTGAAGCGAAATTTTATCCATTTGCAGTGGACTTTATGCAAAAAAAAGAGTATAAATGTTGCAAATTTCGAAATTGGCCCGTTTTCACACAGATACGGTTCAAGAACGGATTATCATGGAAAAGGCAATGCGTGAGAGCAATTTCGATTACAGTCGATACTGTTTCAACGATGAATTCGATGATGTCAAATTTCAACTCGATTTGGAAAATAAAATTAATTTGGGTCAGCCATTCAGGTGCGGTCGCTATATGAGAATCGTTTAAGTTATTAATAAAAAACTATAAAACAATCAATAAAACTCTACCTTATTCCTAAAAATGTTTACATTATGTATTGTTACAGCGTCGTATTGGAAATGAAAAATGAAAATGCTTCAGAGGAGTTTTTGATATCCGTAAAGATAAACGTACAAATTTATCAGTGTGATACCAAAATAATTAATATGATCAAGAAGTTAAATACAGACATATCAATTCAACCAGGAGCCGTCGAAAAAGTGCTATTAGATATTTATTTCGAGGATTATGAATTCGCGTTATCAGGACAATGTGACATTGAAGTCTTATGTTTGGCCGCTGTCGAGGGTATCGACTATCATTACTTCGATGAGCAAATTATCGCGGTTATAAAGCCTTCGATTGTAATCAAGGTACACAATTATCGAATCTTCATACTTTCGTGGTCTGGGGATCAATTTTAATTTAATGGTGATTTTCAGCGTACAACTGATGCGGTGGTTGGGAAAGTTCTTAGAGTGACGGCGAGCTTTGATAACCCATTATCAGTTAATTTGCGAAACGGAGAATTTTACTTCAAGGCTTTGGGATACGAGAAAACTATAAAAATGATCACGGACATTGCACCATTTGACGAAGCATCATGTCACTTTAAAATGATTCCGAAGTATGAAGGACATGGTATGATAATTGTCAAATTTCATTCGGAGGAACTTACAGACGTTCACGGTTCGGACTCATTCGTGGTTAAGCAAGAATGACGATGTTTAGAATTCCGTGGATTCAATGGAAATTATATTATCAGAAACTGATACAGTGAATAATCCCTATATGTCACAATACTATACGAAATTGGCAGTATATTGCAAAGTTGCAACATAGACAATAAGTTTCTCGATAAAATATTATTACATATGTGCAGATTTGTATTGAAACATTAATAAAATATATCGGAAAAATTGTTTGGTTACGACGTTGATGTAATAACATTATTACCTGGTGAAATACATCCAAAAGCATGCTTAATTACTTATCTGATGAACCTCAAAAAACATCTAAAAGATAAATAATAAATTCACTCTCAAAAGTATCAAGACTTGATGTCTGGCAATAGAACATAGCATTGAAATAATGACTGAAACAAATTTTAAGGTTGCAAAAAATTATTTTGAAGTTATATTACGATACTTATCGATGTTTTCTCTTCGACGATGCAACTAGTTCGATGTTCGAAAAGCTAGCAAAAGTTACAGAGAAAATTAAACAATTCGCGGAGGCGTAATTAGAGTTTTCAATAATTCCCCAGCGCGAAGGCAACGCTACTTTAGCTATAAAATTTTTCTTGAAGAACCTTAAGAACGTGGTTGGATTCGACAAGTTTATGGTCATCCCGAATAATAATGTGCGAAATTTCGTGGGATTTGTTTGCTACCGAATTCACCAATTTTATAAACAAGAATGTTGTATTCTAACGAATTGATGAAGTAGGGAATATTTATGCTACCGATTGAAAATTTGTATTGGCAACGATTCTTCGGTATAAAAAGAATATGAAACACTCAGAGCTTTCATTTAGTCACTTGATACGAGAAAAGATAATAATCTGTCGATTTGCTGATCTCCTAAATTATGTTTAGAAAAATTGATCAAAAATACATAGTTTGAATGTAGCTTAATTTTGATAAGATGCAGACTCGTTTGGTCGAGTATTTTTTAGAAATCTATGTATTTTTGGAAAACAATGGAAACAATAATGCGAGATTAGAGTTTAAATCTGGTCCAGTTTGAACAAAGTAAATTGCTCGAGTGCCAGCTAAGCGTTCGCAGCGATCTTCCAATTTCTATATTTCTTGAAGCAAGTTTTGTGAATTTTGACCACATCTTTTTATCAGCATTTTGGAGAAGTTCACGTAGGAAATAACACGATAGAACGCAAGAAATTTTCGTCCGATCAATTGAAATTATTCGATCTATTATATCAGAAAAATGGAGCGACGTGATTTGGGGAACCACTCAAGAAACAATCCCGAACCAGCTGGTGCTGCATATCAAGGTCGGTGGTACAATTAATAAAATTAAACCTTCAGTTAGTGATTGGAAGAAGATTCTTTCTTTTTAAACCTCTGGTATATAATGCTTTCACTTCTTTTTCGCATTGCTTTCCGAAACAAGTGAGTAGTTAGCTGAACATCAGCAATGTTTGATCGCAATTGCATCATGTTCAAAAGTCAGTTTAGCGATTTTAGAGAATACAATGTGATTCATGTTCCATCTGAGATACGATCTTTAGCTATAAATAAAATTCTACTTAGTTCAAAAGTTTAAATAAAACTTATTTTACGATTTATTGAGTAATTACGAACAAAGAAAAAGTTGTTACGTTTCAATTTTCAAGACGAATATTGGAAGTCAATATTGAAAGTGGACAAAGTGGAACTTTGCTTGAATAAAAATGGTCAAGAGCATCATACGCCGAAGTACGACTTAATGCAGCCCGAATATGAAAAAGCTCGACTGGTTATTCGAAGAGGCCAAGAGTTTTCGGTCAATCTTATTTTGAAGTCGACGGATTACGATTCGGAAAACGATATAGTGGGTTTCGTCTTCAATATTTTCGGTAACAATGGATCATCTTCGATGATTGAAGTACTCCTTCTCAATCGCGGGGAAACTTCTCAAAATCCTTGGAAAGCTACCATTGATACCTTCGGGAAAAATTCCTTGAGAGTTAAAGTAAGGAAATTCCACAAATAAGGTGAAAATTATTTCCGTACTCAAAATGTGAGTTTTCGATGTTCTATTTGTAGATTCTGACGCCAGCTGATGCTGCGATTGGAAAATTGATGATGAGAGTTCTTACGTTGAAAAAGGATGCCACAATTGTGAACAATTTTGTCATTGATGAACCAATTTACATGATTTTCAATCCATGGTGCCAAGGTTATTTATAAAATCATTGCAAAATCAAGGAACCAAATTCTTCGTTTGAACTGATAAAGAAAATTCATAAACATGTCGACAGATGATCTAGTTTATTTGGAAAACGAGACTGAGCGGCAAGAATACGTCATGGAAGGATACGGCCTCATTTGGAAGAATGCTATGCAGCCAATACCGTGGATTTACAGCCAATTTGAGAAAGACATTTTAGACTGCGCTTTCTACCACATAACCAACATCAACGAGGTTCCGTTATTGGAAAGAAATGATCCCATTACGATTTGTCGTGTATTATCTTCAGCGGTATATAATCCATTGCCACAAAATCATATATTTATCTGTAAACATACACCATCGAAACACATTTTCATGAAATCCATAAGGTGAATTCCGCGCATAACAACGGGACTTTAGTGGGACGCTGGGCAGAAACCTATCCGGGTGGAACTGCTCCCTTTAAATGGTGGAATTCTCGAGATATATTGCAGCAGTACTACAGGACCAAGGAATCTGTCCGCTATGGTCAGTGTTGGGTATTCGCTGGAGTCTTGACGACGATTTGTCGAACACTCGGGATACCTTGCAGACCGGTAACCAATTACGGGAGTGCTCATGACACCGATGGCAGTCTCACCATCGATCATTACTACGATATGAATTTGAATAAAGTGAAAGATTTTAAAGACGAATCGATTTGGTAATCAAAAGTTTCATTACCACCGGAAATTCTTCTAAAGTTTAACGGAATTCGTGATATTCTGGAAAAGGTAGTTGAATGATACCTTTTTGACAGGAATTTCCACGATTGGAACGAGGTATGGATGAGAAGAATTGATTTGTCACCCGAGTATGATGGTTGGCAAGCGATTGACGCAACGCCTCAGGAACATAGCGGAAAAGTTAATGGCTGCGGACCCACTTCCGTCCTAGCGGTAAAAAAAGGCGAGACTTCTCAAAATTATGATACTCATTTCATATATGCCGAAGTTAATGGTGATGTAGCATATTGGCTGTATCGAGGACCTGATAAGCGTATTAAAATGGTGAAGAACTGTACTGACAAGTAAGCTTATTTTCCGGGTCGCAACAAATAATGAAAATTTGCATGTGATAATTTTTGTCTTGGGGATTTTTGTAAGTTCAGCGTTGGGGAATATATCTGTACAAAGGCGGTAGAATCACAGGAAAGTGTGAACATAACGAACACTTATAAACACGAAGAGCGTGAGTATACAGCGAAAAATCTTCTGAAGCGAAATTTTATTCATTTGTAGTGAACTTTATGCAAAAAAAAGAAAATAAATATAGCAAATTTTTAAATTGGCCCTTTTTTACACAGATACGGTTCAAGAACGGATTATCATGGAAAAGGCAGAGCGTGAGAGCAATTTTGATTACAGTCGATACTGTTTCAACGAGAAATTCGATGATGTCAAATTCCATCTCGACTCGGGAAATGAAATTAATTTGGGTCAGCCATTCAGGTGCGATCAATATCAAAAATGATCAATCTATTCCGATCAATCCAAAATACAAATTCCATTAGTATTGTTTAAGTTCAATCAACCAATCAATATTCCCTTCATCCTAAAAGTGTTTTTATAATTTATTCCTACAGCGTCGCATTGGTAATGAAAAATGAAAATGCCTCAAAGGAGTTTTCGATATCTGTGAAGATACACATACAAATTCATCAGTATGATACCAAAATAATCTATTGGGTCAAGGGATTAAATACAGACGTATCAATTCAACCAGGAGCCGTCGAAAAACTGTCATTATATATTAATTCCAAGGATTATGAGCCCGGGTTATCAGAACAATGTGACATTGAAGTCTTATGTTTGGCCGCTGTCAAAGGTATCGACTATCATAACTTCGATGAGCGAATTATCGCGGTTATAAAGCCTCCGATTGGAATCAAGGTACACATTATTTAATCTTCATACTTTCGTGGTCTGGGAATCAATTGTAATTTCATGGTGATTTTCAGCGTACAACTGATGCGGTGTTTGGGAAAGTTCTCAAAGTGACGGCGAGCTTCGATAACCCATTATCAGTTGATTAGCGGAACGGAGAATTTTCAATCAAGTCTTCGGGATACGAGAAAACTATAAAAATGATCACGGACATCGCACCATTCGACAAAGCATCATGCGACTTTACAATGGTTCCGAATTATGAAGGACATGGAATGATAATTGTCAAATTTCATTCGGAGGAACTTAATGACGTTCATGGTTCGGACTCATTCGTTGTTAAGCGAGAAATGTATGACGATGTTTAGAATCCCGTGGATTTAATGGAAATTATACCTATTATCAGAAACTGATACATTAAATAATCCTTATATGTCACAATACTATACGAAATTCGCAGTATGATTGCAAACTTGCAACATTGACAATAATTTTCTCGATAAAATATTATTACATATGTGCAGATTTTTATTAAACCTTCAATAAAATATGCCGGAAAAATGTTTTTTCACCTGACACGAAAAAAATTGAGAATCTGTTAATTACCTGACCTAATAAATTATTTTAAGAACAATTGATTGAAATTTAATAGTTTCAATGGATCTCATCTTCGATAAAGTAAAGACTTGTTTGGTCGATTCTTAAATCAAGATTTTTTTTTTTGAATTTCATCAATTTCAAGAAAACTATGATCGAATGAATGCGCGGTTGGAGTTTCAATATTATCCAGTGAAAATGAAGTCAATTGCTCAAGTGGTGGCTAAGCATCGTACCTTATCAATTATTTTTAAACAAATTGATTACGGAATAATAGTTTTCATGCAGCTCATTTTTGATCAGATGAAGTCCCGTTTGGTTAATGACATTTTTCAGAAATCGATCTATTTGAGGAACACAAATATGACATTAATGAACAAGTAATGTTCGATTAGAGTTTTAATCGTATCGAGTAAAAACGAAGTCAATTGCTAGCGTGCCGGCTGAGTGTTCGCAACGATCTCTAAATTTTTATACTTTCTGAAGCAAGTTTTGTAAATTTTAACCATAGCTTCTCATCAGCATTGTGAAATAGTTTCCTTAAAAATAACACGATATAACGCGAGGAATTCACGTTTAATCAATTAAAATTCTCCGACCTATTATATTAGAAAAATGGAGCGACGTGATTTGGGGAACCACTCAAGAAGCAATCCTGAACCAGCTGGTGCTGCATATCAAGGTCAGTAGCACATTGGATAAAACAAAGCGTTTAATTATGAATTCGAAATTGATTCTTTCATTTGAAACCTGATGAATTCGAATTTTTGATACTCGTTTTTGTTAGAACAGTACTGTGATTTCTATCGTAAAAGGTAATGAACAGCGAGCCAAAAAACCAACATATCGCAATAATTAGCCCAAATTATTAGCTAGAAACTCAAAAGTGCGTTCAAAGGTGCATTTTACAATTACCATTACTACATTTTGATCAACTTTCATTAGCAGCAATATTTGTATCGAAAAACGCAAATTTTCGAGGTACAACTGTTCCAA
>JABFQM010003398.1:0-11891 GCA_022816865.1 Zelostemma sp. ZL-2020
GATGTAATTTTTACCATACTCTTGGCAAAATACAAGAAACACTGAATTTATCATACGTTTCCCGTAAAGTTTGGCAATTTTTCCCCGAGTTTTTAATAATTTCTCGCCACTTTTTTCTCTCCGTGTAGTGAGGTTCTAGAAAATGCCTGGGAACATCTTTTTAAAAACAGCCTGTCGCGTCTTGGTAACATTTCGTTTTCCAGTTACACATTACAGCATTGATAACTTAAATTTATTGCTGTTCATTACTTAATTTGTTTTTTGAGAACGTTATGTTACGAATGAAATTAAATTCAAGGAATTTTATTAATTAATTTACTTCAACTTTTATTTAGTTCGACTTCGAGTTGTTTGCGCGAGGAAATTGTTGCCAAGGTAAAGGTTTGTACAACGAATTTGTGAGTCGTATATCGCGACACTAACTGTCTCTACTTGTTGGTGGTCCAACGAGCCACCTGGGCGTGATGACGGCGGCGAGAACAGCCATAAAAGCCGCCAGTGACAGTAATGTCCACGCAAGACTGCGACTGGTAACTATCACATAGCACATCCTGCCGCGCGCGTTATCACTTACGCTCCGCACTCGTCCAGCATCTGAAAAACAATCAATTTATTTGCAAATGTACGCTCGTTACTCTCCCCCCGCAATATTTCACGCAGAAGAGCGCACGTAAATCGCTGTTCCCGCCGATCGGAAATTCCCTTCGGGATGTTTTTTGCTTTTAGACAGAGACGAAGCGAGAATTAAACGAGGACACCCTTATCGCGATTTCCCCGCACGTTTTCGAGCTGTATATTAATCACTGTACAAAAGGGTAGTATTTTTCTGAATTTGTATGCCCTAATCCGTGAATAATACGAATTACGTTTCCTTGTTTTTAGTAATTAATAGACGGCCTTATCGCGATAAGGGTCCTTCGTCCTTTATCGAAGAGTGAGAAAATGAAGAAGTCACGCCCCTTTTACGAAAATCCACGAGCCCCGATATAAATCGTAATCCGTTGCCGCGGTGAATGGCACGCTTTGTTCCGAAGGAACGCGTCAGTTTTCACTTAAAACTCTTCGATCTCGATCGAGGAATGTGAAAATGATCGAGGCTCTTTGTGCGATAGAATTTCTTCTAGTGGAATAATCCTTTCCGTAACATTTCGTTCGGTTTTAATGCTAGAAGAGCCACGCCTTTTCGTAATGTTACTTTCAATGCCATTGTTTGCGGGCGAACCCCGTGTCTTGAATTAAAGTCCCGTATATATAGCTTTGTCACATGCAAATCAATTCTATGCATGATAAAGCGAGCCGTAAGCGGAATATCAAAAGGTTTCTTTGAACGGTGCTCGTTCATTTTAAAATAGACTCGAACGACTCGCTTTTCTTCTTCGGCGCTAATTACGAAATTATAGTTGGGGATCGCGGAATCGTAAAATCGAAGATTGAACCGGGATTAAAAGAAATGACGAGGCGAATCGCGGCAGCTGCCGGCAGGTGCGATCGGTTTGATCGATCGTGATTCATCATCTACGCGCCGAGACGAGGATCGTTTATCTGCATAATCCGTTGCGGAACGTGCTTCTTTCTCGCTCTTTCGTTCATATTTCTGGATTTATTTACGCTCGAGCAAAGATATGTGAGAACGGAAAGGGAGTATTTCACATTCCGTGGGTGTCCTCTTCCTTTTCTTTCGTATCTTTCCTCTTTCTCCGGAGTTGACGAAAAATGGCTAATTGGACGTTTCTTCCGAGGAACTCTGGCTTTCCGCAATTATAACTTTGAAGGAGTTTCTTTTTGTTTCGTACGCGAGAGCGAGGCACGCACGAACACATGTGCTATTCAAAGGCTTTGAATTTCGAGGTTTATGGTGAACTCGCTCGCGCTAAACGAATGGCAGTAAAACACGAGACTATTATAAGACCCATGTCGATTACTTGCGTCATCGGCTACGCAAGAATCATTGGTCATCTTCTTTGGGTTTTAAAACGCTTCTTATCGTTTCGAAAATTCCCGATTCTTCGTTTTCGCGAACTATTTTTGATTTTTTTTTTCGGTGAAACAAATGCACGAGGAAATTTGAAATCAGGGGGGACGGAGGAATTTCGAAAATTCGGAGAAGCTGATACGAACCATCGGTTGAAGCTAATCCATTTTCACGCGGAACGTCATAAAAGCGAACACTCCCCCGGAAGTTTTCTTGACGATCCGGCGCGGGCAATGCGCCGAGCTGAACTAACTCGAGAAGTTGTTCCAAACCCACACCAAGGCATGACACGAGTCCAGCCGTGGCTCATATAACGAATGAAAGCCCGGTCTGGAACACTAAACATTCGATACTTACATCGGGAACGAATTTCTTCGTGTCGGAAAAATGTGTCGATGAAATGTCTTCCATTCATCGATTGCAATTGTAACGGAAACATGTTTTTATTCAGTTATTTATTTGCGAGGTGAAGGAAATCGCGGTTTCGGAGGGGAAAGATGAAAAAATATGACGATGGGATTTGGATTTGTTTACGCTCTCGTTTATCTTTTTTTAACGCTGTTGCGTAAAACATGGGTCAAAGAGAACCCCTTGTAACAGAGGGTGTCGACCCCTCATTTCGATTCTGTTTGGTGTCAACGCGCTGTTTCCCCTCTTCTAAAATCGCATTACGTCAACAGCGAAATGCAGTAATTTCAACTCTCGAGTTTCCCCCTAAATTCATTTGATCTCGAAAACTCGGAAATGCAGTCATCTTTAATTTAATTTCGTGATTAAGACGGGTGTATTCGAAACGAACGCAATCGAACTTTGTAGCGTATTATTTCATTGGTAAACGATCGATATAACGAAAACAGCGATTTTGAATAATCAAATCAACGGGAATGACGAAAAAATCGCGGTTTCCGAATCGATTTTTGATTAATAGATAAAGCAATTAGATCGTCGAAATACGCGATTTCTAAGTTAAAAACAAACATCGGTTGTGCAGGAACGAATTTTTTTCTTTTCGAATTATGTTTCGCGCTAGATGTCGCAACTTGAGTTCCGCAGTAAACGTCAAATTTGACTAGTTGGGTCGTGGTCGTGCTGGCGACACGTGACAATTGTCAAAATTTGTAATTAGATTTTTGGAACCCAGAAACAGCTCGACATGGTAAAAACGAGAAAAGTGAATATCGTAAAACTGGTTTTCGGTGTTTTTCTCGTACTTTCAGAATATTCTGCATCGCGTTTTCGTCTATGGCACGTTAAAACGTGGAGAGCCCAATCACGGGCTTATGATAAACGAGGAAAATGGGTTCGCAAAGTTCCTGGGGACCGGGAAAACCATGGAAAAATATCCCCTTGTCATCGCGACGAAATACAACATTCCCTTTTTACTAAAACAACCCAAAGTTGGAAATGTAAGCTTCAAAAAAATTAATTTCTATTACGAAACATTTTGGTTGTCGATCTATGTACGAAATCGAAATTTTTTT
The DNA here is from genome assembly GCA_022816865.1 of Zelostemma sp. ZL-2020. Lineage (NCBI taxonomy): Eukaryota > Metazoa > Arthropoda > Insecta > Hymenoptera > Platygastridae > Zelostemma > Zelostemma sp. ZL-2020. The sequence continues at coordinate 3,454 of JABFQM010003398.1, forward strand.
GGAAAAATCTATAAATATATAATTAGAAGGCTGAAAAATTAATTACGAAAATTTAAATTTATCGCAGCAAGTGAGCGGAGAAATTTACGAGGTCGATTCAAAAATGCTGACGAAACTGGACGAGCTCGAGGAGCACCCAAATTTCTACATTCGAACGGAGGAAGAAGTCGCAATGGAAAAGGTGTTTTTCTTTAAAGAACCTTTTTCTCGAACTGCAAAAATGCTGTTTTTCTTTACAGGCTGAACAATCGACAACCGCTTGGATCTACTTTTTGCCCAAATTCAAATCTTCGTTGCTGGAGCAACCGATGTATTCTTCGTACAGCGACAAGGGAAGTCACGAATTGAAATACGGAGAAAGGTACCTCAGAGATCCTTCTTACAATTACAAAAGTGATGTCTTGTGACATTACAAGTACGTTAACAAAATGCCATGTACTACGAAAACATCAATCGATTAAACTAATGACAATTTATCTACAACAGCGAAGACGAATTGGCCAAATTGAAAGATTTGCTTTGAGGAGCACACGGAATCGAACGCGCATTTGTATGAAAAACCTTTTATTGTAGCAATATCGTCGTGTAAATAAAGTTTGAAACGTTTCATAAATAGGCAATGACAATATCTGTGCACTCGCAATAAACGTTTCACACATATTTCACATGCTGGCGTAAAATAGTTCAACAGTATTCGACGCGACATAATCTTCTGAAGAAATCAATCCAAAATACGTAAACTATAAACTCGTAATTCTTTTCATAACGAAGCAATGAGAAAACATTAACGCTCCATACACTTCAAATTTATTGAGTTTTTCACAGCTCTGCCGCAAAATGTTCCGCCACTCGCACTAGCTTGGTTTTGTAACGAAAAAAGTTGGCGAGTCGCAGACGAGTTCCCTCGCGCTCAAAGTCCGATTTTAAAAACAGCGCGAATGCAGCAGAAATCATGGAAAACTTGATCCTTCGTGTTACGAGCTCGACACGGTTAACTACACAAAGTCCATTCACATCCTCGAAAAACAAGCGCTTCAAACAAATTGCTGAACACCCGCGAAAGCACCTTACGGTAGAATCATTTAAAATCATACGGAAATCGATCTCAAGTCCCAGACGACAATGCAATATCCGGGACTCGTTTGATTCTCAACGGCCGCTGCCTCGACTATACAATATTTCCTAGTCTAACGCGTTGAGCCCCGTACAACGCGCTACCCAACACTATCCGTCCTCGATGCACCGTCCCGAAGCCCAGCCTCGGAATTCTATTTCATTATTTTACACATATGTATATATATATATATATAGCATAATGTGCGCGCTAACGCGGAACTCGTACAGATTTTCGCGACAATCGTCATTTTTGTGCTTCGAACAATACAAAGTGAAGATGTTTGACCTTTTCAGAGCTAGAGCATGGTCTATTTACATAATTGCGACGAGTGTTCCTCCCACCCTCAACAGCGCAATTTTGGAATCGGCTTTGCCTAGTCCTTGACCTCGGCGATCTGTATCGTAATGTACAAGTGTTATATTACACGTCGAATTGAATTTCACAAAATATGCTTTAGAATGCAAACTGGACCACGAAACGGAGCGGGATGTTGAAGTGTTAATTGCTTGTCGACTGGACAGACGCGACGGGTCGTTTTCAGCTCTGGTCCTGGGACAAGGCGCCGTATTTGTTGCCCAGGGAGAGCTTGGGAACTTGTGCCTGCGATTCCTGTACGTTGTAGCCTCTGCCGCGATTACGAACTTCCTCGAAACTCCCTTCATCTTTTTTCCTAAAATACAAAATCATGTTAGAATTCAACTTTCTTCGACTTCTCAGCTCTTGGAAGAACCTACCGCCTTCCCCCGGTTTCCGTGGCTTTAGGGTTCAAAGTCGGGAACAATTCTTCGTTATTGACGTCTGGAGCTGTGTGGTGCCCCCGTCGTGACGGCCCGGACGTCGTGGTTTTCAAAGCAAGTCTAAATGCAGGAGGCTTATAGCTCTGTTTCTCCGGCTGAGGCTGCGGCTGTGGCGGTGGTTGTTGCTGCTGCGGAGGAGGAGGTTGAGGAGCATTTTCCTCTGCTTTTGGCTGGCCATCCGATTTCTTCCAAGGTCCGCTGTGCTTTCCACCGGGTTCTCCGGATTCTCCATCCGAGCTGTTTTCTCCCGTGCCCCGGTCGTCATCGGAGTCCGGCTCTACCGTTTCGTTAACTGTTAAATTGCCTATTTTCAGACCAGTGTAGTCTTTTTTCTCCTCCTCGAAATCTCGCCATTCGTCTTCTTCCTAAAAAAATTCACAATTTTAGTTAAATTTCAATGAAAAAAAACATCGAAAAATTTTTGATCGACATCTGTTCGGGGACCGACACTCCATTTTTTATTTTATTTCTAAAATGGCCTAAAGGCGGCATTTGACAGCCGACGAGCGATGAGCGATTTTCGGGGATTTATCAATCATTTGATCGGGGATATCCGCGCGATCAAATATGGCAGCGTCCTATTCTCGTAACCTGATTCCCGGAATGGGGTTAACGAGAAGGAAAAAAAAAATTGCCGTTACCTCGACGGGCTGATTCTCCTCGCCCTCGACGTTCGTGATCTTGTCCTTAATTTTCGGCCTCTCGGTGCGCTTTCCCGTTTCTTCCAACTTCTTGGCTATTTCCTCGGTGGTGGTGAATTTCTTACCCTTCGCTTTCTTGCGATCTTTTTTCGCGAAAAAATCGTCCAGGTCCGCCATCGTCGTTTCGTTACTCGAGGAACACGCGGGTAAGAGGATCGTGATCGGGGAAAGGTGATTTTCACTAATTAAAAAACGCACGCACCAACCACATGGATCACGGCGGTACGGGATCGCGCACGGTGCTGGAAAGCTCAAACCGGAAGTTGCTCGTTTTTCGAGTCAAAATTGAGACTGTTAAAAATTAAACAATGACGAGCTATGGCCCGAAATACGGGAACCTGTCATTTTTTAAACTCTTTTATTTTATTCTAGTGTCGTTTCGATCAAAAAAGAGCACTTTCTTTGCTTTCATCGTAAAATGAAACTCTCAATTTTACAGTTTCCCGAAACCGAATTCACGGTAAACTAGAATTTTTGGAAAAGCGGTTGTTCCATGTATGTGTCATAAAAATACTTGGTTTTTTAATTGCATTTTTATATATTCGTTCTATCGAAATCAAATTTTTGTATGAAAAAGTATCAGGGCGCGTTTACAAGAAAATTGCAACCGCGTTCGTAAAACTCGCTACTGTCCTTGTCTATCGCGTAGTGGTAAAGAAGAACAGAGTTCTATTTGGCGAAAGGCTTTTTGTAGTTTCATCTAAGTTGAAGCCCGTTCAAGGCTGCATTCGGGAATACCGGAGTTCTCTCGCTTGAGAAACGGTACATCATCCCGATTCGCACAATAAATTCAAAGTGACTTTTTCGTGCGTTTTCCCTCTACGTCATCAGATCTGATTTGTACACGTCATTCTTGGGGAATTTTTCTTGGGTACTAAACGCACGCACGACACGAGAATTGGTCACTCGTGTTTCTTCAGAGCTGCAGAGATCATACCTCGAGAAAACTCTTCCTGACGCGCGTGAGGTATTGCATTGTTTACAAACATCTTCGAATTACATTCCATTCGTAATCATACCACCACAATTTCATAATCTTTTCCAAAACAATTCCATAAAGCTTTTTCTTCACAACATTGAGATTCTTTGAGTTCATTCTTACGATCGAGAAATCGTACATTTCGAAAAATTGCGTTTCTTGGTTCCTCAAAAAATAATGTTCACAATCGAGAAATCGTCAATTTAGAAAAGATTCGTTTCTTCATGAAAGAGAATCGCTAAATTTTTGTTTTTTTGTAGGCATCATGAGCAAGTCGCCGATCAACATTCTCCAAGAGCACTGCATGAAAAATAACCTTCTTTTGAAATTTGAACCGTACACGATAAACGGAGGGACGCACGCAAACACTTTCCAATGCATTGTCTACTGCAATCAAATAAAAGTCGCAGCCAAAGCAACGAACAAAAAAGATGCCAAAAAAATCGCATCGGAAAAGATGCTCGCCGAATTGAGCATAGACTGTAACGACACCAACAAAATTGGAACTGTTGAAAACGGGACGGTCATACAACCTCTAGCGGTCTTTAATAACGTGGGAAAACTGCAAGTGAGAAGCAATTTCCGAACTCATTTCCTCAGCAAAAACTCTGTATTCACAGCGCTTATTTTGGTTTCAGGAATGGTGTACGCAGAATCGCATGGATTGCAAGTACGAAGACCTGAGCATGAGCGGAACAGCGCACAATCCAAAGTTCGAAGCGGCGTATTCGATTCCCCAAACCGATATCAGAGAAACTGCAACGGCAAAGTCGAAAAAGGAGGCAAAGAATATGGCAGCGAAGAAAATTTTGGAGAGACTCGGGTTGGATACAAAGAGCAGCCTTAGCAGTCCGATATCGCTCGAAGAATCGTTCAAGGCTTTGGGAGTTAAAGTGGCGAATTTAAACATAAATGACCTCCCTGACACGAACGAGAACAATGAATTGTCTTCCAAAGCAATCGTCAAGAGATACAAAAGTATTACTGGGATGGAAAAAAAAGAGACTGTGGATTTCACCACCAAGAATTACCCTTACATTTTGAAATCGAGTTTTGAGGACGACATTCGAAATCTGTTTTTAAGAGAGTCCAAGAACCTTATCAATAAGCTTGAAAATGAGGTTTCTATGGAATCTTTAACAGCCAAAGTTTATGACGACGTTAAAAGAAAATTCTCGGAATTGCTGGAAATATTAAATGTCACTTATGAAATTGTAGATTATCAATGTCGCATTAAGGTAGCCCAAAAAAATGCTATCGTGGCTATTAAGTTATCGACAAAACCACAGATAATAGAAATTATTTGTGACATGACTCGTATGATAGCGGTGATCAATGCGATTCTTGAAATTCTCAAATCGTTGGTCATCTTTTTGAACTAAACTGCTTCCAGAATTTCATAATTATTTACTGAAACTGACTTTAACGTTGACTTTTTAAATACGACTTCAATCTCTGTTTAGAATCTGACTTTTCCATTGCAATGCATTTTTCATGGGATGTTTTATATATTGCAATTGAAAAGGCAACAATATAATTTTTCGGAGAGGAGCATATGCAATTAGAATTTAATACACTGTAATTGTTCCTACATGAGCTTGCCTGTGACTTTGAAACTTACTAAATTAAACAAATCTTTTGTGATGTGTACTTTAGTGAGAAAATAAGTTGTATTCCTGTAAGGACGAATTAAGAGAAATCCAGATGCTTCCAAAAGTACGAAAAAGCATGCTGGTAAATGCAAATAATATTAAGATTATTTACTTCTAAGAAGAACAAAGTATTTATTTTCAACGAAATAATGTAATTCAAACAAATCAAAAGCGTTAAGTTTCTCATATGTATCTTTATATGTCTTATTTTTTATATTTCACTGTTTAAAATAAGACTTAGGAATAAGAACCAAAAAATGATGGTCTAAAAAAAGATTTATTAAGAATGTAATTCTTATGCTATTTATGAAATGTTGTTTTTTGATAAATAAATGTCTAAGAACAAAGAAAAAGCGTGTTCGCATTTGCAGCGGTCAATTTCCTTGCGCGAAACGGTAATTTTCTTTAAATAGGCAACCGATTCCCCCACGACGGCTATTACTCGCGTTATCACGTGTAGATTGCACGCGTTTCAGTCATAAAAAGACAGGCGGAGCGATCGATTTCAAAATAACTGATATTTTCCAAAAAAATCGGAAACATAAATTACTTGATGGAGCGACTTTCTTATCGATAAATACGATTTTAGAAACATTCGCGTCATGTCGAACGAAGTTTATAGTTTAAGATCCAGGTCGAAAAATATCGATTCTCCGGTACACGCAGCATTAAATTCAATAAAAAGTGAAACCAAAAATTTCCAAACGGTCCCTATAAGTAAATATCGAAGAAAAACAGCGAATGCGAGAGAACGATCGCGAATGCGGGAAATTAACGCCGCTTTTGAGACGCTCAGAAATGCCGTGCCGTCGCATTTACTGCGACTCACTTTTTCCGTAAGTAATTTTTCAGTGCGTTTTTTTTTAATCAATAAAAACGTAGAAACGCATTTTCAGAGCAACAGATGCAACGAGAAATTTACGAAAATAATGACTCTTCGTCTGGCGATGAAATACATCTCTTGTCTCACGGAACTATTGAAGCAAAATTCCAGTCCCGAAGATTTGTATTACGCGGCTTCGTTGCCGAGTCGTAAATCGTCGTTGATTTGCGACGTACGTACACTTTTTACATTGAATTTGCGTGCAAATGGTTTAACAATTTGTAAATTCATTGCAGGATTGTGGAAGCGACGGCGAAGATTTTCAGTCGAGAGATACTTCGGAAAACTTCGTTGAATTCCCTGTCGATGGTTTGAACTTTGCGGGAAATGTTGGCAACTGAAAAAATAAAAGTTAAGAGTGACTTTCGTTGATAATTGAAAGCAATTACTTTCCATGAGTAAGATTCGATTCGGAACGCTCCCTTAAAAGGAAATCAGAGCGAACTCCGAGTGCGCTTCGTATACTCATCGTTAAAACGATTACGCGAACGACTTTTTATAGAGCGTCGATTCTTTCCCAATTTCGACTTCTCGGACATGAAAAATGAAGCAAAAAACGCTGGTTTCTTATTAGGAAATCATTTATTTCGCGTATAAAATTAGACATAAATACGGTTTATAAATTCATCATGATTTACCTTTATTATTTTCTTATTTCTATGTTTTAACTACATGTTTTAACTAATGTAACATATAAAATGTAGATCAAAATTCATTGCATCATCTCCTTTTCGGGTCAGTGCTCCTCCTAGTAAACATCAGTTAAGGAAAATTTTTCGTACAAAAATGCTATTAATGAAAATATTACGCAAAAACTTTGTTGCATAAAAAAGGATATTGTTTGTCTCGGCTTTCGCGCCCCTCCCTCTCGTGAGTGCGCTCTTTTGTATACGGCGATTTTTCCTGAAAAAAGTCAAAGTTTCATGAAAACGCAGCCGAGTCACGTGATTCTCCATGATCAATTTGCATATTCGATAAAATGTCACCTATGTTTTCGCATTTTTCCTCTTCCTTTTTTACGAAACATTTTACAATTGCCAAAAAATGGGGTACTAAATACTTACAGAAAAAACTAAACTAAAAGTAAATAGATTCTTTATTTGAAAAAGTATAAAGTGGCAATTAATAAAAACCAAAAGCATTTTCTTTGCAAGGCTACAAAAATTTTTCTCAAATAAAAATTGGATCGTCTGATTGTCATGCCAGGTCTTCGATCTCAATTGAATCTTCGAATGTTTCGTCTGTTTTGACAGTTCAGAAAAACTACTTCATGTCGCGAGGGATCGTACCTGAAAAGGCGACAAATTGTTTCATGTTTATCAAAGAAAAATGCAATAACAATTATTAATCATGCAGTCACGTGAGCTTTTTGTTTAGAAAACCAGTCTCCGTTTCTAATCGATTACAAACCTTACTATAATGATGTTTTTCCCTATGTTCCGGGACATCTCCATTTTGATGAGTTCCTTTTGCTACAAAAGAAAAAAAGTTCAATTCAAAAGATTAAAAACTTCAACGAGATTGTTTATCTACCTCGCTCATCATCTTTTCTGCGCTTTTGTTGCTCTGTCACAGGGATCGCAACTTCTTCAGTTCTAGCCTGGAACAAATGAAACAAAAAACGTTCATTTCCAACTCGTTACAAAAACCATTTTCAGCATTTCAGTAAATATTTCGTAACGCGAACTTACTCTTTTCCGACTCAGCTTTTTCTCCCTACGCAACTCCTTTTGTTCGTCGCGCAGTTTCGTTTTCGTCGAGCGTTCCTTTTTTTCAGGAACGGCTTCTGTACGTCTGGATTCCTACAAAAGTAATCATTTTCTAAGTTACAATGTCCAAAAGACGAAATAAAAAGGTCGTGTCCAAAAAAACAAACCTTTGGTGTACTATCTTTCCGACGTTTGATATCTGCAACGGCAAACGAAACAAATTATAAAATTATAATTACATCCCAGCAAAAAAAATTAGACAAACTCCAATTCATGTTTTCTACCTCTTTCTGAATTGTCTTGAGCTGGCCCTGAACTACCGCTGCTGTTAGAAACACTCGACAAATCCCGGTCCAAATTATCCACAGTCCCGCTGTAACCGTCCTCCTAAACAAACCAAAAAATTATAAAAAATTCCACACATTCCAACAATTTTGCAAAATTACCTTGTAATATTTTCGGTCTTTTTTCTCGCTCGAGTCTTCCTCTTTCAAGTCCTCCTTTTTCAAATGCTTCTCCTTTGGCTCTGCAACTTCTCGCGCGTCCTCCTTTTTCCTCACCTTTTCCGGGTTTTCACTATTTCCCGAACGGTTTCTATTT
>JABFQM010003399.1:0-11880 GCA_022816865.1 Zelostemma sp. ZL-2020
GGGACCAAAGGCGGCCGGGGGGGTCTGCTGGTCTGTTTTTGCGCTTTGATTCGCGGGCTGGGAATGTAGGAGACTGGGAGGGAACGCGACACCGGCCGCGAGGCGCCGCAATCTCTTTCCAAATGCGAATTCGCGTCGGTAACGTTCTTGCCGGCTGCTGCTCCTTTTACGAATTTTTATTATTATTTTTTTTCTATACTCGGAAAGAAAAGCGACGAATGATTGATTAAGGGAAGATAGTATTGATTTGAAGTAAAATCGGAAATAGATTGCGCGGGTTTTATTCAATAATAAGCCGTCTACTCGTTCAATTATTTGCGACAAGTCATTCATTAGTACAGATTGAAATAGCTCGCAAATGCAAAGTTTCGTGTGGAAAAAAAGCAGTACGGAGATAAATTTGTACATCGAATTCGAGCCGAATTAGACTTGATCCAATATTCATTAGCATGAAATACATTCCGCGCAAAGATTCGGTTGCATTGATTTTTATTGTAAACTTGAGCAAAATATAATATTTATTCACGTACAGAATCTACATAAAAATATAACAATTCAAATTCAACAATATCATTAATTAACAAGGAAATAACGTAACATTTTTTATCACCAGCGTTTCATTTTATCACAGAACTAAAGTTTCTACGTCCCTATGGAGCAATCGATTTTTCATATTATTACATTGGAACATTTCATACAAAATGCATTCGATTTCGTGACACTTGGAACTGAAACATCGTTTTCAACGTCGAGATTAGAACGGCCGGAAACATATAGCGCTTATATTATGTTGACGTTTCTCAAGGGTTTCGTTAACCCTTTTTGAAAAAAAACTGAAGAATTCGCGCAAACATGTTATCAAGTTACAACGGATGAAGAACTTTGTAAGGATTGAGTATGGCATTGGGATCCATGAGTTTCTTTATCTGTCGCATGAGCTCGATCGCGGACTCGTCCTTGCTGTAGCTCAAGTACTGCGTCTTTTTGAATCCGATCCCGTGCTCGGCGCTCACGCTTCCCCGCAACTTGGCTACGTACTCGAAAATGAAAGGCTCCAATCTGGCCGCGATTTCCGGCTCGTATTCCTTCATACTCACTTGCGCGTGCAGATTTCCATCCCCTAAAAAGAATCGTCACGAAATCAATCTCAAAACTCCAAGTTTCTTTTTCTCTATTTCGTTAATCTTGAAATGGCAAATGTATAAAAATGATGTAAAGAAATCGCCGCGAAACAAGAAGTAAAAGCTCGGGGTTTCGAGATAAGTGATTTCCCGAGTAGCATTATCGTAATTGCGCGTGGGGAGCGTATCCGCCGAGTTTCCTCGAGGATCGATAAAAAGGCGGGTTCTCGGTCGGGCCGGAAGATGGCGCCTCGAGCACGAATGCCGAATTCCGAAGGACTCGAGCCAGCACAGCGCGCGGAGAAAGCGCGCGGGGGACAACGACGGATCGATGAGGCGACTCGTTTTTGGGGCCCGGGCCGTCCGGGCCCCTCGTTGGGCGACTTTTCAAAGGGAGACATTTCTTTTTGTCCCTCGGTATCATTCATCTCCAGCTGATGCGTTTCATCCCCTCTAGCTCTCTGCCCATTATTCCCGGCTTATCCCTACTTCCATGCCAGAAGACCGAGAAAGCCTTCCTTCGCTTTCGTCTTTGGCTGTTTGGCGTCTTTGCCCGCTTCGAAAGCGGAAGGTGCCGGCCGAAATTCGCTGCGCCGAGATCGCCGAGAACTCGAGAATCTCGAGAACGATTACGCATTTTTCATACGAATAATTTTCATATTTTGGCGGTTTTTGCATTTGTTAGAATTGCGATTTCAAGGGGATTCGAGACTTTGTTTTCCAAGCCGAGAGTCGATTGGAATTGTTAAGGTCTGCAAGTCGGAACAAAGAGGCGTTTCAAGGTTCCGAGGACGAGTCGAGGTTTACGCGAACGGAAATTATAGATTGCGGTTACGCGTACTCACCCAAGTGTCCGAAACCACTGACGTTGAGCACGCGAGGGTCCCGCATACGCTCGCGGAGCTTCTCGATCAGCTCGTAGAAATGCGGCAGAGGCAACGACACGTCGTACTTGAAAACGTAGCCCTCGTGCAGCACAGCGTTCGCGATTTGTTCCCTCAGCGCCCACAAATTCTGCAAAAGACGAGAGAGACATCGATTAAAAAGAGGGACAATTTTAGTGGCAACAATCTCGTATCGCCTGTCGTGCCTTGATTTTCGTCGGCTCCGAAGAAAGTGTCCCGTCTTTCACGAGTCCCTGGGACATTGCCTTCTCCACGAAAGAGTTCATCTTTTCTTCGTCGTGGGACACTTGACTGCCCGAGGTTTCGATCAGCATGTAGAATTTATGGCTCGAGCCGTTGACGCGGAGGGGATTCGTCAGGCCGAGATGGCTCGTGCACAATCCCACAGCGTCCTCGTCCATCATCTCGCAGGAGGACAGAATTTCCCCGAGTTCGCTCTTCGCGAGATGGTACGTTTTCAAAACCTCCGAGAAACTGTCCAAGGCTTCGGGGAAAAAGATGAATTAAAAAATTTGTAATTTGAAAAACACTTGGAAAAAAATACACGTAACATACGAACCCAGAAAAGCGACATGAAAGGCCTTGGGAAGCGTGGGGCACTGGATAGCGACTTTGGTGACGATGCCCAAAGTGCCTTCGGACCCGATGAACAAATGCTTCAGGTGATAGCCGGTGTTGTCTTTTTTCAGGGTGTTCAAACAGTTGACAACCTCGCCACTGGCTTTTACCTTTAAATCCACGATATAGATATTGCGAATTTAGAGACGGTTAAAGAAGAAAAACTCACGGCTTCGAGACCCAGCACGTTGCCGTGCAAGTTTCCGTATCGTAGCAGGCGAAGCCCGCCCGCGTTCGTTGAGACGCAGCCGCCGATGAGGCAGCTCCCCTTCGCCCCCAAGTCTATTGGCATCATTAGACCGACCTGCTGCACGCGCTCCTCGAGCCTCTCCAACACGCAACCCGATTGACACACCAAGCTCCCTAATCCGCAACAGAAACACCTTTTTTTTACCGTCATTGGACTTTTCAAAATGTCTTTGCATTTGTAAAATGCAGATTCACGCTGATTGGGAAATCCATTAAATCCCATCCAAATTATTTTTGTGTGGAAACAAAGACGCACCGGCCAACGCGTCGACGTCGATGATGTCGTTCATGAGCTGCAAAGACAACACGACCTCGTCGAAAATGGGAACGCTTCCTCCGACCAAACCCGTGTTACCGCTCTGAGGACAAACCGCGAGTTTGTTCTCGTTGCAAAATCGCATTATCGCCGAAACCTCCTCCGTCGTCTTGGGTCTCAACACCAATCGACTCGCTCCTGCAACGTGGATCAATTCAGGATCAATTTTCCCCGTTAAAGTCGCAGCTCGACGGGGAAGCTTCACCTCGGACCATTCGAATCCAGTCGATGTTGTAATTTTCGCATTCCTCGGGATCCGTGATGACGCGATTCGGCTCGAGGATGCTCGAAAAGAACGCTACGTGCTTGTCCGTTAAAGCGGCGTAAGGCCCGCGCTGTACCTTGTATCGCACCGAGGTCAGTTCCGGTTTCAACTTCGTCGAGGCGCTCCTCGATCCTACCGCAACGACCGGGGCCCGAAAGCAGCCCTGCTTTCGCAGCACTCGACTCGCCAGACTGGCCATCATCTGCAAAAACACGCAAATTTCCATCTCAATTTTTGGGGGGGTATTTTATTTTCCTTTTATACGTTTTTCTGGTGTACATATCGAAGCGAAGAAAAGTTGGGTACAGTTGAACAGGGGGATTTGCGAGATAGCAACGACACTGTTCCATGGAAGCTTTATAACGCGCGCGTGTGTACATAGGGAGAATCCCCAACGGGGCGCAATATCAGTTATCATTCCGTCTTTTTCTACGCAGTCGAGTCTCGATGGTAAAAACAATGGGGCCTTGGAAATCGCGAAAATGTCGCCATTCAGTTTTCTCGAATTTCTTCATGAACTGATGAGAAAACAGACTTGATTGATTGATTGCACGGGTTCTATAAGCACTATCGATGATGAAAGTCAGCGGGGACTCTTGACCAACTATTGTGCGCGCTCACGAATGCGACACTGAGAACACCTGCTGCGTTAACTAAATCTCAAGTTTAAAATGCAGGCAAAGTCTCGGCTTGTAATCCTATATCCGTAACCGACTCGTAAATTATGAGAAACGTGCCCGACACTGAAAATCCCCAGCTCCAGGCGCTTATTTTCAGGCTAACAAAGGTGTCGCAATTATTGCAAGTTTTAAACGTGGAAATTGCATTCGGCAGATATTTTCTCCGGCTTATCATTCGTATTCTCGAACAAAGGAGACGAAATAAAGGTTGCCTTGCCGAGAGGGGCGACCTTCGGTCCTTTACCGGAGGGTAGAACTTTCCGACGCGGTTAATTGTATTGAGTATTTACCCCTTTTTAGGGCACTGTTGCGCCGCCTGCGATGCGTAACCGCTATCTCTCTTCGTTCGAAACGTTCTTCCGATTTCCCGCCAAAAACTAAACGAATTTTCATTACGAACCAGAACAATCATTCTTCACAACGCAGGCTCGAAAAACCTATACTTCTTTTCCGCCCTTCAAGGGCCTACAAAATACAAATATGATATTATCATCCAACAAAGGTAAAAAAAAGTTGCATAATATACTACTATAACCCCGCCAAATTAAAAAACTTGAAAGTATCAAATTTGCAGAAGAGTGGTAAAAAATTCCAAAATTTGGTTTCCCTTTTCCATACAAAAATGCTCAAAGCGCATTATACGTGGTCCATAAAAGGACCACTCGCGTACTCGCGACCGATTCACCAGGGGCTATTTACGTGCAGGCCAATCGCTATTCTTGGACGCGAAATCCAAGTGTCGCCGGTCGAAATTCCAACAGGTATAATTTTCCGCTAAAGTAAGTGGAGAGGGGTAGGTAAAGGTTAAAGGGAGGGGGCGCAATATCACGCGCATCACGGCACAAGACGACGACTCGTGCCGCTATTAGCTCTCTCTTTCTCTCTCTCTCTCTCGTCTCCGCACCGCATGAGCCCTAATGAGTGATGACGAGGATGAGAAAGGGCAGCGTCTGTGAAAATCGAGGGTGTGTTTCGTTGTGTACGTGTCGGGTACCACGTGACCAGGGTCCACGTCGGCGGAACGTGGTACGCCCACCGAGCTCGCGCGCACTAGACTTTGCTCTCGGCACCTATATATGAAATCTTGCTTTCAAGTCTCCACGATCTCCACGGGATTCTCGCGCACGCATTCATGCACGAGCTTGCGCGCGCGCGTGTGTGCATGTACGTGTTCGCGACGATCGAGACGTGGTGGGGGCTCCTGCGAGACGGAAAGAGAAGATAGAAAGCGAAAGAGAGAGAGAAAGAGAGGGAGCGAAAGCGACGTTAACCCAGAATGAGGGATGAAGAGAGACGGAAGACGGGGGAATGGTGGAGGGGGGGGGGGGAAGTTAACCGGAGGGTTGATGGTATATTATCGCGCAAGCTAGGGGATACGCGGATGGGGGATACGCGTCGCGTCATTTCATAAGTCCGTTGCCGCCATTAATCACGAATAACATGGCACTTTGCGTGAGGCGACATGACTGTGTCCCCCGGCTAGAATTTCCGATCGTGTTCTGCGCACTGATGTGTGGGTTTGTGGGATGGTTTCATTTGAGATACGGGATTCGAGGCTTTTGATACACGAGTTATTTCGATTTCGATGTGGTTGGTTGGAGTGATCCCCGCTACATGATTGGGCTGACCTTTTTTTATTAATTGCTTAATGAGGAGGATTAATTAGCGGGAACGGGCCGACCTTGAAGACCCTGGATCGTACTTTCGAGCAATGGTCGAAAAATCATAGATCCAAACCAAGTCCTGACCTCGAGATCATGATACGAGTTTGATTTCGCCAATGATATAAATTATGAAGACTATAATGATATGATCTAATACCTGTTATATAAGTTGATAAATATTTCTTTTATCTTCGTCTGTACCATTTCGATATTCGATTTAATTGCGCCTGATTTTAATGAAAATTTCGATAAGGTAAACGTCCCAGTAATGGACTACCTAAGCAAAATTCGAAATTCAAACGCTGATTTCCAAGTGAAAAATAACTTTTTAGATTCTGTTCTTTTCGTGAACAATGTAGAATTCTCTTCAGAACGAGTTGCATTTTTTGTTTTTGTGCAGTTGTAATTAGTTTTTTAATTACGTGCAATCGAGTAGTCGGAAGCACGAATGTCCCAGTAATAGACATGGCTGGGAAAAACGTGATTACGATTAAAATTGAAAATTATTTTCAACTACGAGTGTTGTCTGAAAAGACAGGTTTTTATTTTGTAGAAAAAGTTAATAATCACGTTCTTTGTATTTTGGGACATGGTCCATTACTGGGACATCTACCTTAGTTGTATCTAAAAAAATCATCCCTCGAAAAACGTAAACATATTATGTTTACGAGGGATGCTGCACCCATTCCTTTCATTTTCAAAAAACATGCAGGTTTTCAACATTCATTCGAGGTAAATTAAAATAAACGCTGGGAACTGATTCAAAGAAGGATTAAAATATAATTTTTACATTTTGACAATTAAAATCTGGGAGGAATGTGGCATTTTACCCATTAATGAAATTGGCAAACCTCATTACGGTCTCGTTACGATATTACTTTTATTTAGAAAACCATTATTTCAAAATTTAATTTCCTTATATGTTGGTTCACATTAAATTTAGGAGAAGACATTTTAAATACAGGTCACTTATTTTTATCCAGCAAAAACCAAATTCATCTGCTTGCACTCGTATATTCTTTCATAAAAAATCGATACTGCAGGTAAAGTGCATTTCGCGCAAGCATTGAAATTCCTACTTGCCTCGTGCACATTGCCGTTTTCATATTATAACCTTAGCTGTACAGAATAACAATTTTCGTTGTAAAACATGCATTAATTATTGCAAAAACCCGAGTTGTGCAGCATTTCTTTCCCGCGTGTATAGCTCACTTTGTTTTCATCCAACTTCCAGATTATCTTGTACGATTTATTGCACATTTTCTTTTGCTATGTTAGGGGCCATCCACATATTACGTCACCAAAAATTTCGCTAATTTTGACCGCCCTCCTCCCATAATATTACGTCACCATTGACCATGTCCCCTCCTTTTTTTTCATTTCTCGGTAAAACTGTTGCAAATACTGGTGCACGCTGTGTAAGCAAAAAATGCATCGAAAATGGAGGCAGAATATAAATCAGCTTCATAATTTCATAATTAGAATTTCAAGTTCGAACTTGTCACAGAGCTCTTTTCGAAATATACTCATCTCGGTTCCATTGTTAATCCTTCTAGAAAGTGAGGGATTTTTATTTTTATTCACTGCCCCACTTTGTCGACACATGCCGAGCTCCAAAAAACGCACTTTTATGATGTTCCGTGACTTTCCCGAGGTCCTCGATTTCACGCTTTCTAAAAAACTCTTGCCTCACTCAGTTTCCGTTTTGATCTTGCGACGAACGATAACGTAACATTTGCTTGCACCCCCCCCCCCCTGCCCCTACGTAACAAATGGTCACGTTTGGCCAGACTCCCCACCCCCCGCCCTTCATCAATGGTGACAATATGTGGATAGCCCTTGACTGTAAATATCCCTGCAATTGTTGAATGAGGAAAATGGCGCTTTCAACTATATTGCCTATCGAGTAATTCCATGGATGGCTTAGTAGAAAACTTTATTGTTAAGTACCCCACTGCAATCCCTTATTGCCTTTAAGAAATTTAGGATTCTAGAAATAAATATGAATCCGCTACGAAATATGCCCTGTACCCTGTCGAGCAATTCTCGTCTCCAGTTACTCTTTTAACGACCTCTTTTACTTTTTCACGTGCGAGCCTTTTTCGTTGATTTCCATCCTCGCTCATTCGATTTTGCCTCGTAATTTTATTCCCAATCCTAAGACAAGGGGTCCATTCATTTTAACCTCTCCAAAAGCCATCTGTTCTTGCCTATAAGATCTTAAAATCACCGAATACGCGACCATTAGAAACGTATTGTCCATTCGTACTATCGTAAGTCTCGAATACGTCGAATCGTACATGGAAAAATTAATAAAAAGTACAAGTGTAAAACCCCCTATTTTTCATACACAAGAGAGTGATCTTTAGTTTTTAAATCAGTCTTTATCCAGCTCTTTTCTACATCTATCCAATATATGCGAAAGATTTGAATAAACTTTAATTCAAGGAGAGTAAATTGTGCGTTTATTTAAGCAATTTCTGAATTATGCGTTTTCCTGCTAGACTCCTAAACATTCCAATTTAAAACTCTTTTCAGTGAAAAAAAGAGAATAGACCCCAAGTCCGAAAAATTTGCAGTTTGAAACCCTTTTTAGTGAAACGAGCGATTTCCTCATACTAGAAAGTATCGAAAGCTCTGCGTCGCTATTCGTAAGTTGCAGCGAAGATTCTTCGATACTTTCACCGCAGTTTTTCCCTCGATGGAAAACAGGAACTGCATGGAGGAAGTGAAGGGAAAAGGGAAGGCGCTCTTAGCAGCGACAATATGTCTGTAGAGGTGTAGACATAGGAACAGCAGGTATATTGGGATGGGCGAAGGTTACCTTGCCGCGCGGTGCATTGTATAACAGTCGGAAAGAAAAGGAAAAAAGGGATCGACAGAGATAGTGGGTGTCGAAGCTCGAGCAGACGTACAATGCATAATGGTAGGTGGGCGCTGCCGTATGCAGCGAGTCTTCCAGGCTTTTTCATTGGGTAAATCGACATTTCGTTGTTCGCGCTGACCTGGTAAGGGCGTCTTTGGTATATTTACGTAACGACGCAATTTCTGGAAAGAAATGCTAAAGGCGTAGCATCAATATCTGTTTCGATATGCGCTAATTTGGTGGAATCTAAATAGAATTTCATATGGTACCAATTAAACTGGACTTAATTTAACAACAATACTGCATTGGCGCAGATGTTTTCATGTTATTTCATTTGAATTATAGACGTAACACCTATACCTCGCAAGTATTGTATTCTTTACGCAACGCAGGCATTAAAACAACGCATCCAAGATAATATAGAAGCTGTATCCATGAGTATTGATAAGCCAAATTTATCAATATAATATAGACAAAACGTATCTTTTAATATCTCTCCGTGCACGTGATACTTGGTACAATTTCCATCATAAATGCGCAGAATGTGTGTATTGGAGAGAGGAGAGTGCTCATAAAACCTTATGAAAATTCGAAAATACCATAGCTTCTATCGTTCCCGGATACAGAGATTTTATTTTCTCTTACACTTTCGTCGTTTATATCGGCCATTAATGAATAAGGTTCAGGTTTATTATTGTAAACTCCCCTTTTTTACGTTAATGGCTTTACCTTAGAATTTGAATATGTTGTATTTAATTATTAATATCATCTTATTCTTAAGGTTAAAAAGTGTATCAGTTGATTTTAAATACTGGTTCTGATTAGAGCGCCATGATTATAATTTTTGTAAACAATTGTAGTCCTATAATTCAGAATTATCCTCTTGGACTAATAAATATAAAATACATGAGAGGTCCTGGGTTCGTCCCCAGCGTAAGGTGGAATTTTTTTCGGAAATTGCAAAAATTTGGCCGACAAAAAGTTATACTTGATAGCAATGAAAATAAAACATTGTAAAAACTGGTATCTTATTTAAAAATACATCGGAAGTAACTTTTAAGAGATTTGTGTATTTTAAAATTTGTAAATTGTTTTAAAATGAAGTTGACAGTTATAACTCGAGCAATTCGTTTGGCATAGCTCGAGATAATGAATAGAATTCAACCTGACTCGGAAGGAATCATTTTTCATCCACTGATGGAAGCATATGTCTCAAAGCAGCATCACATTTTAAATGATCGAAACTGACCTCGACTAGTCGAGTTGCTGCTCGAAAACGAATCTTAGTTGTGTATACATAATGACCTTTTGCTGCACAGTTATACAACAATTCATCAGGATTGAAAAACTTTCTATTTTTCAACAATGACATAAACTCATTTATATCCGTACAATTGACAATTCCATTGAATCAACTATAATCTCTTCAACTAATCTCACTACTGATCCTTATAATTCCGTGGAAAATTGAAAATGAATTTGGAAAAATTTTTAAATGGAGAAATTCGTGCTTGGGAAAAGTTTGGCTGGGTCCAGAAAATTTGAACTTTTCTTTAAAATTAACAAAACGTTTTGAGAAGCAATGCACTCTTAAAGAAGAATATACTTTTTTGCAGTTTGATGCTAGCAGATCATAATTTAATAATTGAGTGAAAAAAGTCGAGCGTGAAATCTGAAACACTCGCTCGACATTCCAAAGGTTTCGAATTGCTCGTCGAAACATTCAACATGGGTGTCATTCAACCCTCCATTGAAAACAACCTTATCCGAATGGCTATCATTAGCATGCATTAATTTACAGATAAGATAACTAATTTTAGATAACAAAAGTATGACGAATGTTTTATTTATAAACTCGAATGAAACCGAACTGAATCCCCCCTTCATACGCTTTTTGAAAACTACAATTGGCACATTCAATAAATCCGGACGATCAAGATCGCACGCAATCCCATCGAAACGTAGTACAAGAATCTTGCGCGAATCTCTTAATTCATAAAAACTCCCAAGCCTTATCCTCGAATCACGTCCATCTAAAACGAGTCAAAGACGCGTCATTGGTTTACATTCCCCCTGTCGCGTTATTCTTCATCTTCATCTCTCTGACCCTTTTTTCTCCCCATATCAAAATCTCGTTCTCCCTCATTACGTATAACAGGTCCCTACACGGCAGCAGTAGCAGTAGGGACCTCATCTTCATCTTGAGTGGATGGACACACCCTTTCCCCTCGATTTTCGCTATGAGACAAGTTCTTTCGGGTGTGAACGCACATCGAGGGCCAATCGTTGAATCAGTAAAACGTGACGGAACAATGTACCGATGTCGAGAAGGGAACTGGAAAGCGGAGGGGGAGAGGAGGGGGGCGGGGGGGTGCGCGAGCGGGGCCGAGGGGGGGTATCGTGGTGGGGTAGGGCAGGAAGGTGGGCGGAGCCGGGGTGTGGGAAGAGGGGGGAGCGAGGTGGGGGAGGGGGGGAGCTGGGGATGGCGCGAGGGGGGTGCCCAGGCTGGGTACCAGTGGTGCCCAGGTTGGGTACCGGTGGTGCCGAGGCCGACGCCAGGGCGGTGCCCAGGCTGGGTACCAGTGGTGCCCAGGTTGGGTACCGGTGGTGCCAAGGCCGACGCCAGGGCGGTGCCCAGGCTGGGTACCAGTGGTACCCAGGTTGGGTACCGGTGGTGCCAAGGCCGACGCCAGGGCGGTGCCCAGGCTGGGTACCAGTGGTACCCAGGTTGGGTACCGGTGGTGCCAAGGCTGACGCCAGGGCGGTGCCCAGGCTGGGTACCAGTGGTGCCCAGGTTGGGCACCAGTGGTGCCCAGGTTGGGCACTAGTAGTGCCCAGGCTGGGCACTGGTGCTCAGGTCAGGTCAGGTCAGATCAGGTCAGGTCAGATCAGGTCAGGTCAGGTTAGGTTAGGTTATAGTACCACTTTGTGTCGACAGGTCGCGAATTTTATGATTGGAATCGATTAAGGGGAGGTTTCTGAACATTTTTGCAAAATATTAAGTCGATCCGAAATCTGCAGTAGAAGTTAGCTTTTTTGGCATTTTCGCGAAAAGTTACCGTAGGTCGCGGATAAAATTCACAGGTCTTATGTTTGGACACCGTCCGGATTTGATTCTGGAAAAATTTTTGAAAAATATTTTCATCTACATAACCTAACCTAAGTCAACTTTTCCAAATTTGGAAATTTTCGAAAA
>JABFQM010003400.1:0-11874 GCA_022816865.1 Zelostemma sp. ZL-2020
TTCCGATATTTGTGTAATAAAAAGCGAATTTTAATGATTTGACAAATTACCATTAATTGTGCAACAAAGGTCTGCACAGAGGCAGTAGGTCCACTGATGGTACAACTGTCAGGTCCATTGCGACATGCTATTGCAATATCTTTCGGACAAATTCTTTGCAAGCTTTCGTAGTCCATTCCTACGTATGCCATTGAGCCATGGATAATTTCCGTTTCTATGAATGCTAAACCTTTTGAGTATGCAGATAATATCATTTGTTCTGCAGTCAAACAACCATCTGCATAAGAACAAGCCAACTCTCCAGCAGAGTGACCGATTATATTGTCTGGTACGATTTCCACTTGATTCATAAGATCGACCAAACCAATCTAGAATCAATGACACATCATTTAATTGATATTATGTTTTTTCAGACTATGATTTTTTTAAATATATAACCGTAAATCGTCTTAAGTGAAGAAACACAGACTCTTATTTCTGAATGGAATTTTTTTAATGCTTTTTTTTGTTATTTACGATATTCTTGTATTGCTCGACTTTTACCTGAACTGCAGCTATTCCTACGAAAGTATGGAGAATATTATCGAAAACTTTTTTGTCTCTGGTCGTAATGATATGGTAGATGTCTAGCCCCCGTGGTTTCAAAACAGCATCACATTTCTTAATAGCTTCGGCAAAAATGGGGAATGATAAAAGAGCTTCTCCTGAAAAGTCAGAAATCTCATAAATTTCAAGCTCTATAGAAAATATCTATAAATAAAATCTGCTATTCAATGCAAATCTTATTTCTGATGAAAAAAGTAATGAAATTCATTTTATCATATTTACTACTTTCAAAAAAGTATAACTTTACCCATTCCAGGCCATTGTGATCCCACTCCAGGAAATACGAACCAAATAGGTCTTGCCTCGTCTGGGTAATGTTGAATTTCTCTAATCGGATTCTCTGACTGATTCTGTCGGCCTACGATTGTATACCCCCTGTACTTATGACCAGGTATACTTTCTGAATACACATTATGAAGCAGTCCATAGTACTCAACATCAACTGGTTGATTTTCAATCTATAAATAATTCCCATTTCCTTATCGATTCATTATAGTTCACTAAATCCGCACTTGTATAGGAACATACATCGTTTAAGAACGATTTCACGCCTTCTTCAGTTTCAGCTGAAACGGCTACTAGTCGTGGCAATGAGTCTTCCGGTGCTCCGTTGTTGATTTTCTCGTTCGTGCGTGATTGAAGTAGAAAGTGAGCATCTAACTTTGGATACCTGCCCGCTATACTGGAAATAACTACTTTGTCCTCCGGTTTGACCGGTGCAAGTTTCCGGTCGTCGCGACAGTTTGCAGCTGCAGTTTTGTCCGCCATGTTGAAGATTACGTTCGTTGTAAAAGTTACCGAAGTTCAAGTACGACTGAGAAGTCTCCAAATTCGAATGAGCTTTTATAGGGTGGGTGAATTACAAAATGAGTGGTGCCGCCTGGCGGCTGAAGCAGGATTCATTGGTCTTAAGTTGAATCCGTTGTTGATGGTTCGAAAGTAGAACATTGCCGTGTTTTTATCATTGTGTTTTTGCAATAAACATTTAGAATGATTCGATTTTTTTCGAATCCGAAGTTTTTATAGCTCGAAATTTCCTTGATACTTTGTCTTAGCGAATATTCCATCGCATGGGTTCCGCCCGAGATTAACTCACAATTTTAATATGATTGGCTTTAAATATAGTATATGTTAAGGCACGTAAGTAAACTTATTGTTGTCGCTATTATTTAGTGCGCATCTAATAAATTTGTCAATCATGTCGCACTTAACTTTAGGAGTTAAGGTAGATGTCCCAGTAATGGACCTGACCGTGAAAAAAATACAAAGAACGTGATTATTTTTAACTTTTACTACAAAAAAAAAGCTGTCGTTTCAGACAACGCTCGTAGTTGAAAATAATTTCCAATTTTAATCGTAATCACGTTTTTCCCAGCCATCTCTTACTGGGACATTCGTGCTTCCGGCTACTTAATTGCACATAATTAAAAAACTAATTACAACTGTACAAAAATAAAAAATTGAATTTGTTCTTAAAAGAATCCTACATTGTTTACGAAAAGAACAGAATCTAAAAAGTTATTTTTCACTCAGAAATCAGCGTTTGAATTTCGAATTTTGCTTAGGTGGTCCATTACTGGGACATTTACCTTACGGGGATTTTAGTTTTGAAAAGTCTTGATTTTTGCTCTAAAAAAATTGTTGGTTTTTATTTTTTATTTTGCAGAATTTTTTTCAATATTTCCGGGTACTTATATTTTCAAGCACGTGAAGCGTCAATTTAGAAAGTTTAAAATCGAAATCACACTTATCAGTCGATGTAATGCAATGAAATAATTACTTTGCTGACGAAACATCGTCACGTTTTTATTTTTGTCGGCAATCTTAATGTGACGATGCGTTTCAAATCGATAGAAAAAATAGGTCTACCCTAAGAGAAGAGCACACAATATTCCAGGAATATGCCAGAAATATTCCTAAGAATATTTGAAAAGATTTGCAGTATTTTTGTCAATATTTCCAAGTAAACCTATTTTCATGTACGTGGGCGTCATTTCGAGTCTCGATTTATAATCTACTTTGATATGCTCGTAGAAAAAGTGAAAATTTCGGAGAATCAAAGTAGATAAAAAATTTAGACTCGAGATTGTACCGTTAATTGTACAATTTTAACAATTGATTCATTCGAACCACGCTTATCACACGGAGAAAAAACTTATATGAACAATTATTATAGTTCCAGTAAAAATTACTACACCATTGGGTAGCCCAATCATATCCTCCATTTTCTGTCGATATTTCCTGTAACTTTCTGATTTATTACTTTGTGATATTAGAGAAAATGTAATGGTGGTATAGTAAAAATACTTAAAACTTCAAGTATTTTTTTTAGAAAGTGATAGGAAATATCGACATAAAATGGGGATATGATCGGGCTACCCAATGGTGTAGTAATTTTTGCTGGAACTATAATAATTTTTCATATAAGTTTTTTCTCCGTACATTCAAAGAAATAATATTGCGCGGAAAATACTTTGAAACGTTCGAAACTTTTTAACACATTAGCAATGATATGGTTCGGTTCAATGGAAACGATAGGAAACAAAAATAACAAAAAAAGTGATATTTAATATATTTTTAACACGTTAGTTAACTTATCGTTATCACCATCGTCAACTGAGCATCTGATAGAAATTTTAAATCATGTCGCACATCAATTTTCAAGTTATGATTCTAGTTTTGAAAAGTATTGAATTTCCCTGTAAAAAAAGTTTCGGTTTTAATTTGTTATTCTGAACAATTCAATGCCAATAAAAAAATTATACATAGGAAAAAGTTGCGTCTCGTAATTTTAGATAACTTGGTCATTTTGAAAAATCAATCGCGCTCATTCAAATATTGAACACGTACGATTTTCAGATTTGGTCAATAATTTTAACCGATTCCGAACGCATTTCTCTTTATTGCATCCGGAGGTTCAATTGTAAGTAATTATTATATGTAAGTAATAGCAGAAAAAAAAACCCGAATGATGTAACGGGGTAAATTGGTAAAACCGATACTTTATAACAGTAAATATAATAATAGTATTTTAATTAGTACAAAGTTTAAGCGTTTTTTAATAACCTAATGCTATCACGAGTCCGTCATTTCCGAGTGTTTTTGGAATTTTTTTCCAGATGCCCAATCGTAAAGCTCGGCTTTGAGTAGGTATCACTATAGTCAGTTTCGGTAGTTCTTGAAGTTCTGCATGCTGAAGTTTCGTCAGAATATACAGTTCCATTACAAACACGAGTAATTCATTCGAACCAACACTTCGAATGTATAATCCAAATTTGTAATTTTACCGGGCTGGTCAATTTCTAGTTATTGCAGTTGACATTTATCCTGGGATTTCGGTATTTTAAGAAAAGAAAACGATACAAAAAATAAAAAATGGCTTTGCTAATGGAGAAAACATTTTTTAAATCGATGTTTAGCATCCAACATTTATGCATGCATGTACCGACACACACACACATCCTCATTCCAGTGGAGCCAGTACCTAAACTTCACAGTTACAAAGCGCCAACCTTCAAACATTTTTTTACATCGGAATTTTCGAACAGAATCGATAAATATCGATTCTTCCCCTCAACTCGATTAGCAATCAACTTCACGCGGTCGAAAATTTTGCTGAGCTGTGACTGGTGACGGCTGTTGCTGTGTCCTGCGAGATTGTTTACTTCTTCAGTCAACATCGAATTTTCCGAATTTTCTCGTCTCTCGTGCCACGCAATAATAAACCGCGCGTAAACAAATTTCCACCGCGGAAAATAAAGAACCCGATGAGCGCGCACGCGTTTTCCCATTTCTCGTGAGTCAAAAGAAGTCATCGCGTTGTGTGAAGGAAAACTAGTCCGAAGCGAAAATGAAAATAACGGTGACGACGCTGAACGACGACATTTTCGTCCTGGACGTCAGCGAAGACCTGGAGCTTGAAAACTTCAAGGCCTTTTGCGAGATCGAGAGCGGCGTCCCGGCTCCCGAAATCGTCATTTATTTTAACGGTCGACCCCTCATCGACGACAAAAAATCTATACGTCAACACGGGATCCAGGACGGCGATGCCGTTATTCTCCAACACATGCATCAAAGTGGCGGCGGCTCCGCACCTTTGAATCTTCCCCCGTTCAATGGATGTAAGTTTACTCGCGATTTGAACTTTGCACGTCTAAATTTATAAATTTAATTTATTCGCCCGCAATTAAATTTGGAATTTTTACGAGATTTTTGAATATTTTAGATTTACATTACGTAATTACTATCGAAAGGTTCGAATTTCATTAATTCCGATTTTTTACGATGATTTAAAAAAATTTTGTAATTTTACAATAATTTACCGAAAATATGTATGAACTTGAAAAATTAATTCCTCCACGTTAATTACAGCTGTGCCAGCGCTGGATTTTAGCTCCATCAGAGTTCCAGGATCATCTTCGGCATCGACAAGTCGATTTCCGCAGCCGCCATCGCCGCAAGTGCAACAAAGTCCGAACAACGCATCGATGGCGCAAAGATTGCAGAGTCCAAGAAGCGTAGACGATCCTAGAATGATCAGGGACATGTTTATGGCAAATCCCGATCAACTCGCTTTGCTCAAGCAAAACAACCCAAGGCTCGCGGACGCTTTGTTGTCCGGGAATCTTGGTACATTTATAAATAAATTTTTGAAATGTAATAATCAAAATATCCAACACTTCTGAACACAATTTGTTTATTTTAGATGAATTCGCTACGGTTTTGGGCGAGCAAATAAAAGTCCGAGAGGAAAGGCAGGTCCAGCGCTTGAGGATGATGAATGCTGATCCGTTTGACACGGAAGCTCAAAGATTGATCGCTGAAGAAATCCGGCAGAAAAATATCGAGGCTAACATGGAGGCTGCAATAGAATATAATCCCGAGACTTTTGGGACCGTAGTTATGCTGTATATTAATTGTAAAGTTAACGGTTTTCCAGTCAAGGCATTCATAGATTCGGGTAATTGGAATTCGATCTTTTTCATATTTCGAACGAAACGAAATGAGAAATGTGGTACCTAAATATTAACGTTGCTTTTTGTTTTGCGAAAAAAGAGTGCGTAGCGGCGTGTAAAAATAGCACAAAGCCTGCTTGATGTCACAGTCGAAATCATGACAGATTTACGTTGAAAAGCGATCCCTGCTATTTTTACATTCCGCCGTCGACCCAACGAGATATTTTTCTCCGGGCAAAGAAAACAAAACGAACAATGCGTTTTAGAACTCAAGGTTCTCCGAGTAAATTCCATTTTTAAGATTGTCTCGTTCACAAATATTTTTATTAAGTATTGTATGCATCAGAGTTTATAAAACTGACCAATTTTCAATAATTGTAGGTGCACAGACGACGATCATGTCCGCTGCTTGCGCCGAACGATGTCACATAATGCGCCTCGTTGATTCGAGGTGGTCAGGAGTCGCAAAAGGAGTCGGCGTGCAACGCATCATCGGACGTATTCACATGGTCCAAATTCAAATAGGCAACGATCATTTAACTACGTCTTTCAGTGTCCTGGAGGAGCAACCAATGGACATGTTGCTCGGCTTAGACATGCTCAAAAGACACCAGTGCTGCATCGACTTGAAAAAGAACGTTTTGAAGATCGGCACGACGGGCACCGAAACTTCGTTTCTGGCCGAAGGTTCACGGTTTTTCCTTCATGTCCAACTGAAATTCTTCATTTTTCGATTAACCATTGTTGCAATATTTCAGGTGATTTGCCGGAGTGTGCAAGACTCAGCGGAAACAGCGAAGACACACTGGACGATCGGGATCTTCAAAGAGCTCTCGAAGACAGCTCTAGGGAGGCGAAGAAGCAAAGGCAGCAACGAGGTCAAGAGTTTTATCCAATTTGTTATTTTGTACATCGAAACTCGAGACTAAAGAAATTTGTAATTCATCAGATGGCCAAGGAAATTCCTTGAATTCTTCCGCGTCGAATTCCATGGAAACGACGATCTTCGCTCATGATCCTTTCAACGAGGCAACTGTTAAGGAATTCGTCGCTCTCGGTTTCACGCGGGCCCAGGTCATCTCCGAGTTGCGAAGGTTCAACGGCGACAAAGCCCAAGCCACGGCCGCGCTTTTCGCCAAATCCCTGAAGTTTTAAGAACTCGAGAAACAAAGATGTACCAAAAATGATCGCGGTTAAAAACCGATTTCTCGGGCGCCAAGTTTTCCAGGCTCGAGCTCGAACTTAACTTTCTCGCCGGGTGCGAACAACGAGATTCCGTTTAAGTCAAGATCCCGCTGAGCTACGAGAACTGCCTACCTCTAATAAATCTTGCATTCGAGTTTTTTTTCATGGGGAATATCGCACATGTATATTTTACAAAAAATATATTATAACAGACTGTAACGGAAAATATATAAACATTTTCTATAACTCGATTTGTTGAAATGAAAAAAATAAGAGAAACTTGGAACGTTCATAGAACTTTATTCTCAAACTTCGTCGGGAGCCCATTTGATCTCCACCATTTTTCCGGTACGCGCCGATTCCTCGACGGCGCTGGCGATTTTGTTGTTGGCCATGACTTCCTTGAACGTGACGCTTGGCTCCGCTACTTTGCCGACGACGACGTCGATGAAGTGCTCCAGCTCGTACCAATAAGCTAATTTGAACCTGCTGGCAAAAGAATACCAAATCGGAGGCGCCGTAATTCCTTTAAGACCGTCCTTGTAAGTGACGCAATGAACGGGCTGTTCGTTCTCCGCGTTGAGGCAACCTTTCGGGCCAAAAACCTCGATTCTCTGGTCGTAACCGTAAGGCGAGTTCCGGGAAACATCGCAAACGCCAATGGTACCCGACGGGAAATGCAAAGTCGCCACGACGGTGTCAAAGTCGTCGATGGCCTTGATTTCCGGGATCAAAGCGCTCGCCATACAAGAAACCTGGAAGCAATTCACGTGTAAAAAATACTAACAAACTGTTTTGTTTTTTAGGAAGCGAAGCCAACTTTTGTGGGATACTCCCCGACGATCCAAGTCGTGAGATCGAAGTCGTGGACCATGCAATCTTTGAAAATCCCTCCGGAAGTCTTCAAGTACGCGATGGTGGGTAAAGGAGAGTCACGGGCCACGCATTTCATCACGTTTACGTGTCCGACGTCCCCGTTTCGCACCCTGTCTCGCACCATGTTGTAGCTGGGATCGAAGCGCCGATTGAAGGCACATAACAGCGGCTTCCCAGCTTGTTTCGCCGCCTCGTAACAGTTGACTATGTTCTGCCGCTTCTCGGCTATCGGTTTTTCGCAAAACACGGCTTTCTTCGCTTTCAGAGCTTTCACCACGATTTCCTCGTGGGTGTAAGTCGGCGAGGATACGATAACTGCGTCAACGCTGAGGAAAATGAAAGTTGCGGAACAACGCGTGACGGGAAAAACGACTTTTTTACTCACTCGGAATCTTTGTAAACTCGCTTGGCTTGTTTGCTGTTGAGAAATACGACTTTGTCGAGGTGCCAGTGGGTTTTCAATTTTTCCCAGTTGCTCTCGACGTCATCGACGATGTACAAAAGTTTTGCGCGAGGGTTCGTTGCGAGGTTCATTAGGTGAATCGTGCCTGCACGCCCAACTCCGAATAACGCCACTTTTACCGGGGCATAATCGCCTCTTTGTTTCAACGCTAAATCTTCCAAATGTCTGGACATAAATTCATCCCATGATGCATTTTTTCAAGTTGGAAGTACAATTTTGATGGAAAAACTTACTTTGCGTAGAGATAATCTTCGCTGGGTGGCGCGGGAATGGGTTTGGAGTACGGCGAAGGTTCTTTGAATTTCAGAGTAGCCATCTCGGTAGAATTGTATAAAATGAAGTTCACGATGTGTTCCAACTTATAAGAAAATGTTTATCGGTCGCGATGCAACTTTAGTGGTTCTCGAAACCGATATATGTACTTGCGGGTTATCTCTTGTTTCTGATAACACCCCCATTTTTCTAATTCGTTTCTAATTTTAGAAAAACACGAGATAATGAAAATATAAAATGTTGAGCGTTCTGAAATATTACACGTTACGTTTATCTGTATTTGTATTATTTTTTTCATCATTGTAAATATCAGGTTATCAGGTCAGGTTTGACCCAGAGTCAATAGAAATCTTTCCCAAACTTTGTTTTAAAATATGTCATTTATTCGTTGGTCGCTTAGATACATTCGTACTGAAATACAAACTTAATTTTTTTAGGTTTCACAAATAATCGGTATCTCTCGGTGACCTGTAAGAAGATACAATCGTTTCGTCAATCGTCAACAACGAGCAGAGCAACTTCCAAAACTTACTTCCGACGCAGAAAACGAGGAAATTTCGCCGACCATCCTGGCCAGGTTCAAAACGAGCGTTTTTGGAATCTGCGGAAAGCTGATCTCGAAATCAGTCTGCAATTTGTACAGAGGAATTAGTCGACAAATGTATATCAATGTCACGGCGATGATTTTCAGCGTACATCGATTCGACGCTGAAATTATAACTCTTCTTTGTCCTTACGAAAAGCCTTGGGTCGGAAAACGACTCGTTCGGTTTTGCTCGCTGCGAAAGCTGCTCTTTTATTCCTGTCTCTTCCCGGATCCGCGTCCACTACTGCGATGCTCGACCTCGCTCGCCTAATTAAAATAAACGAACGTGAAAATCCGTTTCGTTCGTCGCATTTTCATGCGGGATTAGAGCCAACCTTTTTTTCTCTCCTTTTAAATCCGCCGTTACCGTTAGATGTCTGGGCTTCGAAAAGTCACATTCCAGAACAAACGCCGCGTCTCCAGGAGTCACGAGCTCGTCGTCGTGTTGCACCACGATTACATTCGTGTATTTATCTCCGTCCTGGAAATTTAAAATTGTAATTCGCACACTTTCGAAGTTTTTGTAAAATTCGGATTGTGAAAATACGAAACCTGCTCAGTTTCGCACTCGTCGAGGGGAATTTTCATGGTGAAAGTGGTCCCGTGCTCGGGATCGAGAAAACACGGCGACTTTTTCGAGTGGAAATTGCCCTGGGTGTAAATGACGCCGGAAAAGTCCTCGGTGGTTCGAAGCTCAATCGTCATCGTTTCCGCGCCACATCGGAGCCCGATTTTGTCGTAGCCTTCGGTAGTCGCGCCGATTTGCATCTCGTTCGAAAGATCCTGTTCCCAAATGTCTTCTAAAAAGAAAAATTGCGAGATTTTCTCGATTGGAATTCATCGATTCGGAAGTAGTAATTACCGGAAATGGAATGTCGAGGTGCGCAGGTGAAGAAAATCCCGAGGACGAGGAGCCGGAGCATTTTGTTCAGCGATCTTTTTAGTCCCGAAGACGACTGAGAACTGAAGCGAAGGTCACCTGTTCGAGGATTTTACGGCGCTTTTCTACGTTCACCGTTATCCCTTTATTTCGTAATGGAGAAGAAAAGTCTCTTTATCTACGTGCATGGTCGTTTTTTATCGTTTTTTTTGTGTTCCCGTTTATTATTTATAAACAAAGTTCAAAGTTTTCGAGTTTTTTAAAACGAAGTTTAACATTTATTAGTATTATAAATTAAAAAACTGGGATATCGATGAAACAATAAAAAACGAGACTTGGAAATAGAACTTTGGACTTGACTTTTGTTTCTTTTTTTAGAATTCAATTTCGAGCCGCGCGTTTTCGGAGCAGTCTCTGATAAGCAATTGTGGAGGGGCTGGTCTTGCGGGTTTTGCTGCTTCACCGACGAGAGGTAATCGACCGCAGTAGACCAGAGTCCACGGTTTTTCAGTCTGTGCGGAGCGTAGAGTTAATAACTCGTTTCTCAATTTTTTGAATAATAATAAAATAAGTACGCAGATTTTGCAACATGGCGACCACGCAAGTGTCTCGATTTTTGAGCCAGGTTTCTCGGAGTGCTCGATTCATTACGCCGAACATGAAATTTTATTCCAGTAAGTTCATTATCACTTCCTTATCATTGGATTTATCACAATTGCTCGATCGAGTTTTCCAGAAAATCCATTAATTTTTCAAGGCCAAAAAGATAAGAACGATAGCGCTTTTTATCCAATAAAAATTACCGTCTTCTTCTTTTTCAGCGCAAGCACCGAATTACGAGTTCATTAAAGTGGAAACCACGGGAGAGAAAAAGAACGTTGGACTGATAACGCTGAACAGGCCGAAAGCCCTGAACGCTCTCTGCGATAAATTGATAGTCGAGCTGAACGAAGCCGTCAAAACTTTTGACAAAAATGATACCGTTGGAGCCGTCGTTATCACTGGGAGCGAAAAAGCTTTTGCCGCAGGTAAAAAGGAGCTTACTTTTCCAAATCGCAGACTCAAATAATCGGAAATTTAATCCAGGTGCGGATATCAAAGAAATGCAGAACAACGATTACGCCGAAACGATAAAAGGGAACTTTTTGATGCACTGGAACCAAGTTACCACGGTCAGGAAACCAATCATCGCTGCAGTTAACGGTTTTGCTGTGAGTTTCGCGAAACTCGGTCCAGAGGAATTTGTTTTTAACGCCTCTTTTTTGGAATTTGTAGTTGGGTGGCGGTTGCGAATTGGCCATGATGTGCGACATCATCTACGCAGGGGAAAAGGCCAAGTTTGGTCAACCGGAAATCGCGATTGGAACGATCCCTGGGGCTGGAGGCACTCAAAGGTTGACCAGGGTAGTCGGGAAAAGTAAAGCTATGGAAATCGTACTCTCGGGGAATCAGTTTACCGCCCAGGAAGCGGAAAAAAGCGGTACGCGAAGCGAATGTTTCATCTCGTTCTCGATTGATCGCTCCGTTCGTTTTCAGGGCTGGTCAGCAAAATTTTCCCGCCTGAGAAAGTCGTCGAGGAAGCTGTGAAATTGGGGGAAAAGATCGCGTCGCACTCGCAATTGATTGTCATGATGGCGAAGGAATCCGTTAATAAAGGTTATTTGAGTTGATTAATTTCGGTCGAAAAAGTTTAACGGAAACTCATTTTTGTCGGGGTTTTTTTAGCGTACGAGATGACTTTGCAAGAAGGTTTGCACTTTGAAAAAAGAATGTTCCACGGCACTTTTGCTACGGTATGATATATGGGTTTTGTAATTAAATTTTTTTGACAGATTTAATAATTAAATTTTTGTTTTTAGGCTGATAGAAAAGAAGGGATGACCGCCTTCGTTGAAAAACGTGCCCCTAAGTTTACGAACAAGTAACATTTCCATTGATTTTCATATATTTTATACTATTTGAAAGCGGGACAAAATGAAGAGTTGGACATATTTTTTATAAATGTTACGAAAAACGAGGACGAGTTGAAAATTGTTTATTCCATCACACG
>JABFQM010003401.1:0-11871 GCA_022816865.1 Zelostemma sp. ZL-2020
TTCTTCTGCTTCTTCTTTTTTTTTTTTCTTTTTTTTGGCCTCGTCTTCCTCTTCATTCATGGGATTTCATTGCTCGGATCTTCGGGGCCAAGCGCGTTAATTGGCAACAATTAATTTCAACAAGTTTGCTCGATGCGATTAGCTCGCTGTCGTACAGTGTCGAGGATGCCCCCGGAAAACGCGAACCTGTTTCTCACCGTGTAATTTATATTATAACTCGTTGTTAATTGAAAAAGAAGAAGGAAAAGTATAAATGGGATTAATAAAGTCTTACATTCTCGCTGATACCGCCCGGCTCAATTAGCTCTCGAGCATACATATATACTTTTCCCTCGGGATATTGAATAGTCAACGTTTTTCCCGACGCTTCGATAATTCGTCGATATAAATTATTTGTCCCGGCTCGTTATCGCAAGATAAACTGGACGAGGCCGAGGTAAGAAGCTAACAAGAAGCTCCTCGATTTCGAATTTCAAAGTCGATTGGGAGGAAGACCATGCAGAAGGACGACGGTGGCGGCGGCGACGGCGGCGGCGGCGGCGGCGTCGGGCCCCTTTCGAATTCAGGCCGCGAATTCGCCGGCCGAGGAGAGTGAGACACTCTCTACGGTCCAGCTATGAGCTAGAAAGCCGGAGCTTGATTTATCGGCCAATTAGCCAATCCAGCGTACCCGGCTGTGCTTCTCTCCGAGCGCGTCTCACCTTCCAGATGATATCCTGCCGAAGAACGGCGAAAGAGAGAGAAATGACGAAGAAGACTCCGCCGCCGCTCCCTGTATCTAAACGCTCCCCGTGCGCGCAACGTTCACCCTTCTCTCGGCTCGGAATTATATTCTCTCTTTCCTTATCGCACTGCTATCTGCACTTTCGGCATTAACGAGAAGAGTCGCTTATTATATCGGCAATTATTGTTGCGCTGGGAATTTCCTACTCCGTCTATGCCTTTCATTGATAATCCATTCATTCCTCTCGTTTGCGATGAAAAAACAAAAAAAAAGGAAATCTCTTTTCCCCGTTGATTTTCTCCTTCAATTAGCAGGGGCCTGCGTCATAAACAAAGCGACGTGAAGAGTACAAATGGCGATTTCGTTTCATCAAATTAATTGGGGCCGTTGCAGCGCTGGAGCGAAAAGGAAGTCGACGTTTTTTTTTGTTTTTTTTTCCACGACGAGCCACGTCCCGAGTGATTGAAGCGCCTTCTGCGAGATTTCCAGCGTTACATGTCAGGCATCGCGCGCGGATAATCTGCGGTGTAAACGACGTTGGATGTTTGAACACTCCGAACACAGCGTCTGTCACCGAGAACCCCGAGAACCGTTTAGCGCTAAGTGCCTTCTGGGCGAAAATAGACGCCTGACTCCTGGACTGTATATTAGAAAATGCAGTGCTCCTAAAGAGAGTTTAACGAAGGTCGCGAAATTCGTATCGAACGTCATCGAGGCGAAGAAAAAAGAAACGAAAGAAAACGAGAAGTTTGCCGGGCGATTTGAATTTGAAAAATTTGCTCGATGACACGCGTATCAGCTAATGGTCGAAAGTCGACTCCTGTTGCAAAAGCATAATGGGCCTCAAGACCCAACGTACGTGATGACTCGCCTCTGGCACCATTAGATTTGCCGGTTCGAGTTTCAGTTGTGCCGCGACGGGCATAAACTCGGTCTTTCGACCTTTTGCCATTAGCTCCGGAATATCGATTTTCTTTATGAATTATAGCGGCAGCCGAATTTGAAATGTAAAAATAAGCGCATTGCCGCTGGCGCATTTTCATGTGTTTCC
Organism: Zelostemma sp. ZL-2020; assembly: GCA_022816865.1. NCBI lineage: Eukaryota > Metazoa > Arthropoda > Insecta > Hymenoptera > Platygastridae > Zelostemma > Zelostemma sp. ZL-2020. The sequence continues at coordinate 1,776 of JABFQM010003401.1, forward strand.
CATAATTTTCACACTTAACGATTGCGGGTGACAAACTCTCGGTATTCGCGGGCGTAAATTATTCCCGCTGGGCGCTTGACGTTTTAATTTGGTCTCGCGAACAACAAACGATTTATCTGCGGCTACATTTGGAAAAGAGATTTTGCTCTTTCCAAATGGACTTTATCATGCTTTGACATTTCCCTATTGCTCGAAGAAAAAATATATCATAGGTATCATTTATTATTACAACTTTCAAGTTCGAATGATGTAGCAGGTTTGACGCATCATTTGGAAAAGTGGAAAACCCGGGAAAAGTCAGGGTAAAGAATCGGGACATTTTCGTCCGAGTGAGGAATTTTTTTCACTTTTCACCAAATTTATTACGCTTTTTTGTACTTTTTTTTTCGTATTTTTCACAATTTGTAGCATTTTTGTATAGGTCATACATTTCACCGAGGCTACATTTCGTGACGCTGTTTACATAAGAGATTGTATAAAATTGCATTCAGTAAAAAGAACATTCAATTCCATAAATATTCACTCCTCAAACATTTTTTCCATACCGTGTAGAAAGAATGCAATCTCCGTGCGCGAGGATAAAAATTTCCAAAATTAGCGAGTTAACATTTTCCATTACCAGCCTTGTTTTTCTCGCGCGGCACAATTATCAGATATGATTTACGCCGAAAAACGATAAACGTCGAGTACGCGACCTTCGACCCGATCCCATGGATTACCGGAGATAAACGCGTTTAATTATTTTCGGCTCCCTCGTCGCTTTTTCCCTCATAGAAAATCTCTAAGCAAGCATGGAGCCTACCCTAAATGCAACAACTTTACCCTCTTTGACTTACATGACTCGTGCATTGGCCAAATAATATTATAGGCATTATTACACCCGAAAGCGCATAAATCAATTTCCTCCGTCATCGTTCTAATTACGCGATAAAGCGTGATTGCACGAATCGTTTCCATTTTTTTATCGTTTTTTTTTATTCTATTCATCATTCTCGACGCAATAATGCCTGAGCGTTACGTCGCTTTGATATTGGGAGCAAGAGATAGAGAGAACATAAAAATAGGACTTTTAACAGGTCATTACTGTGCGGGAACACTTTCTTGGACTATTAGCGTGCCCCACGATAGCTCGGCTCGTGCACCCTTCTTTTTGCGGCACCTCGGTTCCGGCCAGTTCAAGCCGCGTGCGCGACGTCCGCCGATATCGAGCTCGTATCACTTACGCATTGCTTGCCGCGACTCGACTTTTCCGAATTTCCTTTTACTTTGAAAGCTCGGAATGTGCCTTTCTGACTCTACCGCGCGCTGCATTGTAACAATGGAGAGAGCATTTCACGCATGCTCTCCAGTTTTCAACCAATTTAGCTAATTCGCACGTAATACAATCAAGATTTTAATTGCGCCTGTTTTTTACTTGCTTCTCACGATCATTAAGATTTTTATGACACGTACGTACACAAGCGACAAACTTCAAACGAGTGAGTTTTTTCGTCACGTTAAATCTGGAAAATTGTAAAACTTGGAAAAGTCGAAAAGTTTTTTCATTGCTGTTGTTCCAGAATTAAATGTAGGCAATTATTCGAGGGAATGAAGGCTTCGCGTCTTATTGCAAAACTAAATTGAATCCTGAAACTTAAATTCTTTAAAATCCAAAATGAAATGAAAACAAAGTACACTGGAATCTCGTTAATATATTTCGTGTAGTTCTCATTATAAGTGAAAAGATACATATTTTAGTGCACATCATAATTGAAACAGATACAAAAAAAATAAATATCTGAATTGCCTGAGTTTGCGATGCTGTTTATCTAAATATCGTGTAGAATTGCATCCCCATTTATTTGTCTACAACTATGGCCAGCTAAATTGTTATCAAATTAAAATTATCGTGATACAAGATGAACCTGTTGCTGAATTTTTAGATTTATAAGTCGTTATTTCAATGCTGCATAAAAAATAGTCTCGTAAGTTTCGAAAAGACTTAAAAAATTGAGAGAAGAATAATTTTCTACTCAAGATTTTAAAAATTGCCATTACGGCAAGAGAAAACACACAAGCTTATCGATTGATACAGACGCTTTAAAATTACTTCGGAGATGAAAAATGTTGTCGTCCAACTTTGACATTTGAAACTTACAGTATACATATATATATCTTGATTTCTTAGTCGAGCTTGGCGTATAACAAGCTACAAAGTGCGCGAGTGGACTTGGCCCTCTGGATTACCATGCCGTGTCAACTAATCTTCCATCACATTACAATAGCGATGTTCGCGGGCGAGTATAGCGAATAGGATTGGTTTGTCCCGTTTGCCCGGAGGAGGATATTTTTTGCCTTGTGCGAAAAGGGTGGACCAACCCTGGCTCGAAAGCAAACAGGAGCAGCCGGAGGAAGAGAGGCGAAGAGGGAAAGAGAGAAAGAGAGAAAGACTTCAATTATCGAGCGCGGTTAGCGCTCGTGGCGGCCATGTTGCACGTAATCCCGATGACCATTCGGGCTACGGACTGCCACGGACTGCTACGGACACTCGTTCGACCGCCGCCACCGTCCCTGTTGCATATGTATTATATGCGATTGTGTTCCGAGAAACTTGTATACGTTATACAACGAGGACTCTGTCCAGCGAAGAATTCTACCAGAGTCACTTTGCACCTGGCTCGTGTGTGTCGTTGTCTTAACACATCTCGCTCGCTTGCTCGTTCGCTTGCTCGCTCGCTCGCTTCTTAGAGCGAGCCCTGATAGCGATATAAAAAAAAGGAACAGCTGGAAGAGGAGGAAGGAGAAATGGAGCGCATTTATTTCGTACTCGCATGCTTCGAAGACGACCGAGAGCATACGCTCTCGACGTCTCTATTTGCAAAAACTAATGGCCGACTCACGAGTCGTCGTTCCCGAGGCTCTTCGGCTCAACGGGAAAACGACGTTTTCCCGTCGTTTTCCAGCCGAAGAACGGATTGTTTCGATCCTCTTCGAGAAACGTGATCGTCTTTATTCTTCTTCTTCTTCTTCTTCTTCTCTTCGTCTTCTTCGTCTTCTTCTTTTTTCAAAGGTCAATGCCTGCCCTAGTGCTCATGGGCATTGACCTTCGACCCACGGTTAAGTGATTGTATGCCAATTATGATAATTGTGCGAGTATTCTAATCAAATAATAAATCGATTGACAATCGGCGGATATGCGTATTCCCCAACTAGTTTGCCGCGTGTCGTGCCCTCCTCGCGCGATTAAGTAACTCCGGATAATTCATCCGAGATACACGGCGATAGTATATTTTAATGACTGACCCTCACAGGGTCACTATCATCGTCGTCGTGTTTCCCGATGAATTCCGATGAATTCCATATTAGCAGCTCGCCTATTGGACAGTTGAACTAAACAGATTTCTTTTTCCCGCATTTCGACTCGATGAGTTATCGTATTCCATTATCCGGCCGACGATTTTCGTGCCGTCGTGGAATTGAGACGTTCCGTTAATAAGCCGCTAATGTCGCAAGCATTTAGAAGATCTCGCTTCTCTCTATCGCTTTTACGGCTCGGTTCTTCATCCGTGAAAGACGAGCCACAAAGAGAAGTAGCCGAAGTATCGGGATCATTTGTCATCGGCGAGTGTCGGCGGGTTTCAATTGTTCGAGCGCCATTTTGCCGCGATACGACGCGCTACGATAAATCGTCGAATAATCTTGCTGTCTTATTATGTTCGAATTTGAAAACGGCTTTTCCAGGGTACGACTCAGCGCGCTCCGCGCGTAAGAAGCTCCTCGAGATGTGAATCATTTCTTCTCTCCCGTTTTTGTCCCTTTATTCAGACTTTTTTCTTCTTCGTCATTGAGACGAGATTTCGAGAGGCTTTTTTTCAGCTTCCCTACACAAGGCGACACCTGTACTCGCAAGATTTTCAATCGGGACACCCTGCAGCACTCCCGCAGGTCAATGTGAAATTTCTCGTTTACGAGTGTTTGACGCTTTGTTGGCGAAATATTGGATTCTGGTCGACGCAGGGAATGGACGTATCATCACTTCCATCCGATCGTTTTGTATAATGTCAGAGAGTTGGGTGGGAAAAAGAAGTTTAAAAAATTGCCCTGTTGCAATTTTCACATCTCTGCGTATATGTATATTATAGCATTTTGTATTGAAAAGTCAATCTTTCAATTTGAGCTCGACTCGAGCGGAACTATTTTGTCACGAGGTCGAGAGAAAATGAGGAAAATGAATGAAATTATTGTGCCTTCACTTAGCTATTCGCTCGGTCACGTTCGATTGATGCCCGACCGATTCGTTGACTTTGATACATACTTTTCTCCTCTATAGTATAACGCCAGCAGCTCTCTGAATGCGACTTTCTTTACTTCTTTACGGAGCGACGCAGAGCATTTGCGATGGAAAACGTCAGTACCGCAGTCAGAGCTGGGATTTCATTGACTCTCCCAATTGTTCGCACTCCATTTCTATCGGGGTTCTATCGAGGACCCGCAATGTCCCGCATGAATCGGCTCGAGTGGCCCTTTGTCGCGGCTCCGCATTTTCCGTTTTGCGAGCTACCGATTCCAGCCGTCGTGACGTTGTGGAATTTTCGACACCATTCATTAAATCACCACGCGAGGCTCGCCCGAAAAGTGTGATAAATCCAGAAAATTTTGCCGTCGTTTCTTTCTAAAGCGCGCGAGATTATTAAGGGAAACTTTTTATCTGGGCGATCGTTCTTTTTAAAACGTCTTAAAAACGGCGCTTAACGGCCACAATAATGGCCTCGTAAAGAGGGTTTCGTCGCGTCGTAACTTTGCATACTCCGACCGCAAGAACGCGAATGCTCTATTATCTATAAGGGTGTTTTAAACTCGAGTCATTAATTGCGCGCTGATTAGGGCTCGATGATGCGAATAAAATGCTCGTCTTTTCATTCCCATCGAAGCGGAAATATGACAATTTTCACCCCTCCATCTTTCGAGCAAGGCAAAAGAGAAATTGCCAATACAAAATTAGAAAATTATTTCTCTTCTCGTCTTTTCCTTACGGGATTGCCCCCGTGTCAGAGTTGAGAGATAAGCAGCATCCCTTACGAGGATGACCACCCTACTGTAAAACCACTGGAGCCATATGCGGACCAGACACTCGCGACTGCGCTTACATCGTACATCCTCGTTCAATACTCGGATACTTACTCTTTCCTGAAATTGCTTTCTCAAGCTCGACTTTTTTCTTTCGATCATTACATTTCCACTCAATACCAAATTCAACTCTTCATTTCCTGGCGAACAAATTTTCAAACTTGAAAAAGTTGAATTTGCTACACTTGCATTTCCTGACTTCGGCGATACCAATCGCGCAACGAGGAAAATGCTCTTATTCCATTTTATTCCCCCATTTTTTTCACTTCATTGTCGATTCCTGTACAGATAACAAACTGAATTGTATTTCAAAAATTTAGCGGGCGTCAAAGCGGACTAGACGTCTCTTGTGTGAATCTCCCTCGAAAATATAGCACAATAGCTCATCTCCCGGTGTTGATATGGCGCCCCGCTTGGGCGCTCTGACTTATCGACTGAGGCATATTTAATTTCCGCTCAATGCTAACACTACCCCAACCCTCCCCTCTCCTCTCCCTTTCGCCTTATCTACCCTTTTCCAATAAGGTTTCCTACTGCGGAATTACCCTTTAGCGAGGCTGTACAATATTCGAATTCTATGGGGTATTAAGCCGAGTTTGTCGTCGTTTCTCGAGAGAGCCTTTGGAACTTCTTTCACGGAAGAGGGATTTTTCGAAAACGCTTATTTATTCTATTTCAACCTCTGATTAACTCTGATTCTTTACATCCGTGTTCAAACAAATTTCTGTTGGAATCGAACTGCTTTAAAGAACTAAAGATCGAAATGAAATTTCTGCACCGAAAACAAACGTTTGTAATCTCGTAAAATATGATTGAGGTTGTCTTTATTCTTAAAGTTTGGATCAAGTTAACGAGCTCATCTCGAGTTAATTTGAACATCGATTATAATTTAAAATTAGGTCGAAATACCAATAGATTCCAGTTCGAATAGAAATGAGATTTCAATCTAATTGTAATCTATTATTTATCACATTATTACTGAAACATAATTGCGTAAAAACTTCATAAAGATTTCACGGTAATTGTAATAGACTTTTATCCGAATTGCAAGTCATTATGAAATTTTAATAGACATTCAATTAAATTTAACAAGTATTTTATTCGATTTCGATTGGAGTTTCGATCTATTTTTAATTAATTTGTTACTTATTGAATCATTGAGTTCTTCATTTATCGATTCGTCGATTATTTACTTTTTCATCAATTTGTTTTTGTTGATTGGATTGTTTGTTTATGGGTGTGTAATTCTTTTATTTATTTGCTTATAATTTCTAGACTATCTACTAAAAAAAATTATGAAAAAATTTACCCAGAAAGCATCGCAGAGTAAAATTTATTATCCAATCCTCAACTCTTATCGATAATGCAGAAAAATCATTTCGGAAAAAAATATTGTCATTCAAAGAAAAATTATCGAAACTGCGTTGATTCAGTCGAATGAAACAAATGATGATTCGGTCAAGTAAATACCAGTTGATTCGATTATATTTTTTCAACCATGATATAGTTCGCAGCACCATAAAGATTTTTTCAGCGCAGGAACCCTCGATATGTCACACTTAATCAGGCCCGTAAGTTTGGGGGATAGCTTTATAGTTTCCCCTCGACGAACTGCGGTAAACTATTCAATAATAGAGAGAGCACATTTGGGGTGGATCAGGTTTTTGTTTGTAATGAGGATCAACGCGGGATTAATCGACCATTGCGCGTTCACGAACTCATGAATTTTATGAGGTCAATTTTTTTCTCAATTAGATGAGTTTTGTTAATGCGTTTACTTTCAGACGAAAGTTTGGCAAAATTATATTTTTGCATGAGTATGATTTCACAATTGAAAGCGCCGGTATAGAGAAATCGATTGGGGTCCGTCAAGACGAGGGCCGATAAGACGCTATCGCGGGACTCGAGAACGCTTCAGCACTCAGTAATTTCCTGCGTTTTATGGTCCGCTTAAGGTGAGGCGCGAGTTTCACGATCGGGAGGAATTAGGACAACCGCCAGTATCTCGGATCTAACGATCGAAAACGACGACGTGGACATTAGGGTAATTACGGCTATATTCGCTTCGATTTATACATTAGACAAACATTTATTTCCAGTCATCTCGAATTAGAGATACAGTTCACCGCAATGACAAAACGTAGTACAAGAAACGTTTCAATGCATTTCTAATGAATCGTTTTTTGCATCTAGTACGTAAAATTGCTTCCAAACTCGCGATCATTGGCTGTAATTAATTAAATTCATACAATTACGAATTTGAGTGATAAAATTGAATCGACTCTCGACCCGAAGTTGACGCAGTCAATCAAACAATACTTTTCCCGAATGAACGTATCATCAAATCCGTAAAATAGACCTTTATTTGCGAGGAACAAATAAAGAATTCGTCGGAAAAATCTTCACGATAAAGCTGCGGAGGATAGAGAAACAATGGAGGATAGAGAAGCGGTTGAAATTATAAAGCTAACACGTGAAACGCGCGTGCACGATGTAGGAGCGATACGCGTGACATTTCGCGTTGCCGTGGAAAGTTTCGGAAAAGAGGGTTGTCGGTGGGCAAAGCGGGCAAAGCAACGTTGGATCCTGAGCACGTCTGTGGATGATAGGAGTAGCGCTTGGCAACAATACCCAGGAAATTACATAACTGTTGGAAATATCAACCAATACGAACAGCAAGGCGGCGGCGGCGTCGTCGGCCCGCGAGTCGGCGTCACCAACCCCTCGTCGCACACATTATTACAACTGGTATATAGGTGGCGTATTATACGCAGCCGTTGGGGGAACTCAGGCGGGCGAACGAGATAGCGCCCATGCTGGAGAATCAAACGAGAAATTGAGTCGTGCTCAACAGCCCCGGCGCAGAGTGCCCTGCTACTAGCGATGAATTTGAGCCTTCTTCGCTTCTCTCTTTCTAAATGTCAATTATGCTCCTCTCGCTTTTCCTCTATGTACGTATCCTACCTCATTCCCTCATTTCCTCGTCCGATTGTTCAAGCCTCCGATATCACTTTTTGACTTTTGATTTGTTTCTCAAGCCCAATAAGAAGTCAAGAGTCCGATAAATTTAATGAATTTCAGGAGACAAATTTCCTTTCCTTATTTTATTCGTACTCATTTAGATCATGAATCTGAATATAGTTTTGAAAATTTTGATCACGTTTAATCAAGACTGAATATGCTAATCCAAAGCAGAAATCCTTCTCAATTATCAATAAATCAATGATATTCTATAAAAAAGTGTCTATTCGATTCAATATCAGTTACAATTTGGATAAAAGTCGATGAAAATTGTAAAATTTTTATTTGTCATGGATAAATCAAGTGTAATTTATAGTCCAGATGCGCGTGGATGATATATTATTCCCTTGTATTGAATCTGGCCATATTTCATAAATGATACATCCATAATTATTATAAATGTTCTTCACAAGCTTTTATTGAATGTGTTTCAAATTGAAAGATTTGAACGAAGTTTTTATTACACTGGTCAAAACACATTTTGTGCCTTGGAAGATATATCTATGCTCTTATCAGCTCGCATGAAACATCACTGATTAAAAATTGACATATATAAAATTCGAGAATAAAAATAAGTCTTTATTTTATACATTCAAAAACACGTAAAACAATCACGCCAATAGAATAACAAATTCGGAAGTCCATTAATTTTGCAGAATATTCTAATTTTCCGGTAATTATTTTATTTGCGGCCGTAAAAATGATAAGCACATAGAAAAAATATTTCGGAGGATTTTCTCGATAACTTTTTCAACTTGGTACTAAAGAAAAGTACATAGCATCAAAATAATTTTCCTAAATTATTGTAATAGTTTTCAGGCAGATAACATCTGCACGTATAAGAGTTTTTAATTTTTTGTTCGGAATAATTTTACATCGAAAGCCCGTGAAACGAGTCAGCCAACTTTTCATGTGCCACGCGTTTTAATAAACGACTTAAAAAAAAGAAAATAATCGCAGTGAGAAGGCATTGGTCCAATGAATGTGTATGTACGCGATTAAGCTCGTTCGCACATCGCAAAAACCTTCCGTGAATGTGACAGTAGCGTGATGAGAAGCGCATTAATTAACAATGTGCATAGCATGTTGAAACGCTCACAATGAGAAGTTGTCGGAGTGACATGGCATAGCAATGCGGCAACGGCAATAGTACCGCGCTGACAATCGGACTGTACTGTAAAATTTTCGCTTTTCAGAGGCATGAGAGCGCGTCGGCAGATAAACGGAATTTATAATTTACGAATAATGAAGCAACTTGACGTTTAATATCCCTCCTCCCATACAAATTTAACTCGAACAACCTTTTCTGTTGAAAAGTAATTATAGCGAATAGCGCGAACTGCGTCATAGGGAAACTCGAGCAGCCAAAATGCACATTTTCTTGAGGCCTATTCAAAGAAAAAAATCTCGACTACACCGCGGGACAAATGCGACGCGCCGGGCAAATTGCCGGGGTAAAAAAACCCGCGCTCAATTTTCCCTTGACGCGTCAGCGGTTCGCAAGGTCTTGAAAGCATCATTCGGCTAATATTGACTGGCGCGAGCTACGCTTGCGCCGCAAGCTCGCTCTCGTTCTCGCGAGGCTGAAATTCGTCGATGGCCGCCTCTGGCACGACAGCGCCTCCTCATTAACAGAGTCTTTAACCCCAGGTTCAGGCATGCGAGGGCACCGTCGTAATGATGTCGTAGGTACACGAGCAATTAAAGGCTAATCGGCGAGTTCTCGCGCGGGCAAATAAACAAGTCTCGCGGGCACTCGCGACACCCTCCTCCCTCCTTTCCTAGATAGAGCTACGCTTCTTCGTCCGCACCGCACAGCACCCGCCCGCACCCACGCCCCCCATCCCCACCGCCCCGCCCGCCCCCCACCCCCCGCCACAACCGCCCACCCGCCTACGCCACTGCACTACGACACCCCACCCCTCCCCCTAGGCCCGCACCACTCACACTACGACATCCTCGTACCGCC
>JABFQM010003402.1:0-11868 GCA_022816865.1 Zelostemma sp. ZL-2020
CTTGGTACCGGGAGAGCGTGGCTGCGGCCGCGGCCGCCGGCCTCGGCGGACCTGTAGGAGTCGTCGGTTCGGGATTCTGCTCTACCACCCCCGGTCAAGGCGCTACGACGATCAAGACGGAGAGCGGCTATTCCGACTGCATGCTCGCGCTTGATTACGTTCAGAGCAAGGTGAGTCCTGTTTTTGTTTCTCCATTTTTCCTTCGCCCGTTTTGTTTTGTTTGCGATGTACAAGTTGAACAGCGGAATAATATTATTCGATGCTCGGATCGAAACTTGACGCTTTTTATGGAGTTCATTAGTGTTGTAATTCTGGGAAGCGAAATTATATTTTTGGAATTCAAAGTTGAGGAATGCAGAATTCAATTTTGCATCTTTTATGATTTTATATTTCGGGTTGTTTATTATTAGAAGTTTGGAAGAGGAATTATACGAATTGATTTTTTATTAGCCTCGTTATAAGTGAACGAAAAAAGGGAAAAATTGCGCATTCGAACGCTTCATATTTTAGCTGAACCAACTGAAACTGCACGAGTTCTTGAGTGTTGGTTGAAATTAAATTCTAGCGTTGAGAATTGAAGTTTGCTTATGAATCTAGAAATCAATCTTTTACTTCGTCACATAAAATTGGAGTTTCACATCTTATCGATGTAATTTTTGGGGTGGTTTTATAACTTTTTCTTTAGAGTAACAAAAAAGGCTTTGAAATCGTCAAATTTTTCGTCGAGATGCGAAAAAACGCATAGTACTGAGGGAAATTATATTTTATCGACACCTGTTTTCGGTTTGCGAAATTCGAATTTAAATTCCATGCGTATTCCGTTATTTTTGGCATTTTTAACTGTTAAATCAATGGAGTTTGTTACTAAAATTAAATTAGAATCTGGGAGAGTTTAAGAGATGCATTTTTTAAATAATGAAATAAGTTCATAATCCTCAAGGATAAAAAATTATCTCGAGATAAGAAAATCTTTTTAAAAGACACATGATTTATCTTATTCCATGGAATTTTCTATAGAATACAAAATAAAATTGAAACAAAACTCCCTGGAATCTCGTTAGAATTATTGCGCATTTTTCTGTTATAATTTCGCTACTGAAAAAATAACAAGATGAATAACACGAATTTTCGTGATAAGGATTTTTCAGCATACTTTATTATTAAAAAATTGTATGAAATTAACACTCAGTTAGTAAATTGTAGTAAAAATTAATCGCCAAAATTATTTCGAATAAACTTTCTAAATTTACAAGTCGTTCCAAAGTTGAATAAAAGATTAATCACTAAAATGAGTTGGACATACTGAGTTTTGAGAGAAACATTCTTTGATTCAGAATCTTCTTCTGAGGTTTTTTTTATTTTTGGCCTGGACAAACTTATAGGAAAAGCCACAGAATATCGCACAAAAATGGAAAGTACAGCTGAAAACAAACTTCCCTATCAATATGCAGAGAAGTGTTGAAAATTAGAAAAAAACCTTGGAAATTTTGGAAGCAACACTCGAAATAGAATGACCTTTTTTTCGGAACAAACGCCTTCCAGAGATTTTCGTTCCTCTCAAAAATGTGGAAAGTTAGTGATGGATCCAAGCTTTTTTTAAATCCCAGCAACATCCAAAAATTACCGAAAAAGTTCTGCATCGACACCGGTTTCAGTTAGCGACACAGATTAAAAATGCAATCAATGCTCATTCCAAAATCTACAAATTGACAATAAATCGAACGCTTCTTAATTTCTACCGATAAACTCGAATGAAATTGATTGCAAAAATTCTAATCGTCTCCGTTGTTTCCTTTTTCGTAAGACTCGAAGAGAAAAACCATGTTTGTCAAACGTGGCACGTGCGTGTGACGAAAGATTGCCAATTTTTTCCTCCTAGACAATATGTCACCGCTCGTATTCGAAGACATCCATTTCTGCTTCGCCTCCCAGAAAGGAATCTTTTAATTGTCGACTCCAAACAATTTTCCATTACTCGATGTTAATAAGAGAATGAAAATTGTCATACCTCGTAATTTCAGTACTCGTCGAATTGCAAGTTTCTCGGTTATTCCCGTCAAAAAAGAATCCACGTCCGTTAAAAATCTCGCCTCGAAAGATTTCAAGCCATTCGAAACGTAAGCATCTGCAGATTGCAACGCTCGAGTGAGACGCGATGCTATTGTACGGAGTGAAATAAAGAGGACTCTCAAATGTCCGGTGGGCCGAGTATCGTAGGCGACGATGCACATGCGATCTCATTTATCATTGGCGCTCTTGAGAGAAGAAGAAATAAGTCCGTAATGGCCAAACGAAAGAGAACTTGATTGACTGGCGGCGCAAAAACGGCTTTGAAAGTGCAAGACATCGCGTGGTTTCCTCCTCGTCTCGTATCACCACTTTTCCGCTCGACAGCCATAAGTATACGAGCGTTCATTAACTCGCAGAAAAAACTGGCATCATCAACGTTTGCTTGCAAGCTGACACCTCTTTTTTATCCCCGGAGTTTTTCCTTTCGATTCGCGCTTCGCTGATGCCGCGCGCGCGTACGCAGCGACGATATAATGCTAATCGGGATCGTCGATTGTCAATTTGTATCGCGTGAATTACAACGTTTTTGCGAGCGAACGTTTTTTTCCGACCCGATGCTATCGCACGCGAATGTTTTATATGACGTTTGAATCGTCAGTTTTCGTCCACATTATTCGCCGATAAATTTGTTCGGGGAGCAATACTTTTTTTCGTCCTTCTTTTTCGCAATCATGCGACTTTTTATTTCGAAGCGATTTCCAGGCGCGAGAAACACGTATTTTTAGAGACGAAAACTGACGAAGAATAACGGAAAGTTTTCTCGGGTGACTAATTAATGGATTTTAGAAGACATTCTTCTTGAATTTTTGAGAGGAAAATTGTTGGGGGTAAATAGGGAATGGTTGATTTAGATTTAGCGCATCTGCCTTTGGCGTGAAAAGTCGGAACGTGAAAGAAACGGAAAAAGAAACTTGTAACGACAGCTTAATGTCGTTTAACACTTTACTCTTGTTTAAAAATTTTATTTTTAAGTATTGGACACGATGGAATAAATTCAAATTAGAATAACCGTCTCAATTAATTTCGCGCGAGTACAAAAGTTTCGATCGTTAGTAATGAATGTATCGATTGCAGCGTATGAGAAAAAAGCATGAAATATGAGTGTACCCAGCGCGAGTATTTATGAACCCAGGTGGTTTTTGCGCTGGCATTTAGCGCGACTTTGACATTTCCCGAGGTCTCTGAAGAGACGACCGGAGACGTCGGCCATTGGCGCGGTAGCGTTCATCGCACACCCCGTAAAAGGTGGCTGCTTACGAGCGGGTTTCCAAATTTGGCGCCCGCTTCGGCCTTTATTTCCGCTTTTCTGCAAAAATGGCTCTGGCTCCTCCCTTCGCGCGGACTCGAAGGGCGGCGAGTTAAGTTCAAGGTGCATACCTTTGCTTAAGTAATGCGCCACTCCTCGATTCCTCTGCTATAACGACGCTTTTTCTGTGCCTCTTCCACGCGGTAGCATTTTTCTCGAAAAATATAACACTCGGAGAAAAGTTTGGTTGTTTTGTTGAATTGGACAAATCTTTTCCCTTTTTATCGTGTCGATTTTTATGGTAGCTTATATTTTACGGTGCAAAAATGATTTTGTCCCGTGACAGAACGAGTTTATTGGCGATTTGAGGCTTCTTCTTGTTGGGTTAATTGAAAGTTACCATTGTTGTCGAGTTAGCATTTTGAGTACTGTAATCACATGGCAAATGATTATAGCTTTGTGGCATGACAAGAGCTATCGGAAAAAAAGAAACAAAAAGATACAAAAGAAAAATGAGAGAATGTAGTTGCGTGCGGTGTGTCGTGCAATGGCTTTTTTTGATGTTTCGCCGACCATAATAGCATGGGGAAAAACATAATCATAGAAATGAGATGATCGCTGTTAATAAAATTCGCTCAAACACATCAATTCGTCATAATTATCGGTGAAAAGTTGAAACAGTGGAAACTTAGTTAAGAAAAAATGAAGTTCTCGAGAAAATGAGTTTTACATGTTCTTAATATAATTAAAAAACTGTTGGCTTTCAACAGTTTTTCATATTCTAGATCACCTTTTTTATTTTCAAGACTAGACATTTCGAATCACTCGAATGTCATTCTAAATTAATTGATTCAGTGAAAAATTACTTGTGCGACAATTTTTTTATTTGTTGCACGTAATTTATTGTTATCTTTTCTTTTTTCTCGTGATATTGGTAACATTTTAAATCACAATAAGTTATACACTTCAAAAAATCATAATTAATTTATCCATTTCATACTCCTCGCAAATCATATATATTTTGCATTGTCTGAACGTTTTAAAATAATGTAAATGCTGACCAGTTTGAAATTGCTCTCGAACTGACAAAAAATTTATTTAGAAATGTAGAATAAACATTTAAAATGAACTGTGTTAATACATTATTGAATAAAAACTGTAAATGGTGAATTTTTACGTTTATTATTGCTGACGTTGGCGAATAATTCATTTGTTTATTCACCTTTACAGGCCATGCAGCCCAATTTTACAATCTAACGTTACGTAGAGAAAGTGTAAAATGTGTCCAAGTTTACGTAATAAACAATAAACAATAGTTTCTAATCTTGTTATTTAAACATAGCTCGCGTGCTATAAAAATGTCTAACTTAACTTTCCATGTCTCTTTTTTCTGTACAGAAAAAAATGCTTTCAATTCGATATATTTCATAGACTTCAGCTAAATTGACAGACGAAATATTAGCAGAGGCCGTTGGTAAACATGAGAACAAAAAAATTTGGTTGTGGATTTATCGGGAATCATTTTCTTTGGAATTTTTATGTAGCACCAAAATATTTAATAATATTAAATATTTATAATTTTTTCTATGATAGAGGCTAATTTAGCTGATTAGTGTCCTTATAATCTGCTCATTAGAAGGACACTGAGATCTTTTTGGCAGTTTCATATTTATTATGCCAATTATGGTAATTATTATCTAATAATAATGTAATTAAGTTTCAGTTTTCATCATACAACTACATTAAATAAAATATTGAAAACATGATATTGAAAATTATGTGTTAATTGTATTTCAAATTGACTTTAACTAAAGTCAGATTGTTCAGTAATTAATAAAATTATAGAAAGAACTCGAAATTCATACGAGACATCAGAACGTCCTGATTCATTTCAGTCTTTATCGCGGAGTGTACAATTTTCCTAAACATTCAAAGTTAATTTTTTGAGAAGGATCTACTTTGTTGTGCCAACAAAAATATTGTTTAATGAATGAAATAAATTTAACGAGATTCCAATATTCGATTGTTTTGCACGGCTTTTTTGGTTGTGGACCTCGCTCGGGTTGTTTTATTAATTGAGGGGATTGAAAATTATTTGTTTGTATTTCAAATTGACTTTTATTAAAGTCAGATTGTTCAGTAATTAATAAAATTATAGAAAGAACTCGAAATTCATACGAGACATCAGAATGTCCTGATTCATTTCAGTCTTTATCGCGGAGTGTACAATTTTCCGAAACATTCAAAGTTGATTTTTTGAGAAGGATCTACTTTGTTGTGCCAACAAAAATATTGTTTAATGAATGTAACAAATTTAACGAGATTCAAATATTCGATTGTTTTGCACGGCTTTTTTGGATGTGGACCTCGCTCGGGTTGTTTTATTAATTGAGGGGATTGAATATTATTCGCAGAAAGGTGGAATCTTTAAAAAAAGGTTCTTTTGTTCCTCATTAGTTGTTATTTAAATAAAATAAATTCAATTTTTCCAAAATTCAAGTCAGTTTACGTATTTCCGACGTTTACTGATCGTCAAATTTTCACGATTCTAAATAAATTTTCGAAATATTGATAAAGAATGCTATTATTTTAACTTAATGACTAATCAATGCTAATAAATAATGCTTTAAGTTCAATATCACTGAGACAAAGTAGCTTATTGTTACTAATTTTTTGAGGAAAGCTATATGCATTTTTATCCCACCCTTAGAAAAATCTCGCTTGAATCAAGAAACTGCCATTCTTTTGCATTACAATTCGACACAATAACATTCTTTTCGAATCAAAATTTGTCTAAACTCGAGTCAAGAGTTTAAGATTGAGATATTTTCTTGCCCCAAGAACTTTTTTTTTGCGCCGAGGAAGAAGTGTTTTCTCGACTGTATTTCAAACCGGAAACTGACTCGTTTTCAAAGTGCACAATAATTAAATCGAATTTTATAACTCATTTACGATCAAATAGAGAAATAGCATTATTTTTTGTATTCAAGAAATTTATCGTTTCCTCCTGCCCAAACATCGAATAAATTTGTATTTTGTAACTTAATGAAGTCATTGCAAACATTCCTAAGTAAACTAATGAGAAATAAAACATAATTGGGCTCTTAAACTCGTTTAGAATGCATAAAACTTTATCAAATGGTACGCAAAAAGTCACCGATAAAGGTAACTGATTTGAGAAATTTATCATCCCTCGAGAAGAATCATAAAACAGAGGATCGAAACGCATTGCGTTTTGTCGAAACGTGAAATTAAGCTTTTTCACAACTTTATAAAGTTATCAGAAACATAATTTCCAGCGTGCGTTCATAGCTAAAATGATGATAAATAAAGTATAATTGGACTCTTAAGACTCGTTTAGAATGCATAAATGTTAGAAAATGCTTTATCAAGCAGGATTTAAAAAGTCACTGATAAAGGTGAAGGATAGGCGAGAAGGTGAATCGAGCGTGCGTCGAGGAACGTTAGGTAGGTTACCTATCCCTCATTGGTGGGCGTGTCGCAGGTGCGCGTGGGTGGGGAGGCGTGGTTCGTTCCCCGATTGGACCGGCCTCTTCCCCAAGACCGGAAGTGGGGATTGCATCGCGCCAGCAAAAACAATGTCGCATCGCGCACCTCGGCAAAAAGCTGCCAGGTGGCATTACGCCGTGCTCTCCAGGGTTAGTGCCTCTTCCACGTGCACACCTACAGCGTCCCTCACACGTACATGCCACCGATACGTCTCCCTAGCACGTCCGCAAACCCCGCTTATGTCGCGATTTACACTCCAAAGTTCAAGCAGGCGGAAAAAACACTTTTTCTCGTTTCGCGAATTTTCCAAGTTCCTAGAATTAGCTTCGCAAAACATTGATCAAATGAAAAATATGAGATGATTTCAGGCCAAACGTAACGAGCTGAAATTAAAGGACGCCGAGAAATGTCTTTGTTAAGAATAATGTGTATCTTGCAACAAAATCGAGTAGAAAGAAGAAAAAAAAAGGGAGAACAAGCGATCCGGTGAATTTAGAGTTCGCGTACGAGCAAAGGACAACGACGGTACATCGCGAGTCACGATACCGGGGGGACGGTGTGTAACCTCAGCGCGATTAAAATCGAAATCGAAATCTCGAAAGACGCCGACGAGGGGTTCTTACGAGCAGCCGTCAGAGGGAAAGAGACGTAAAAAGCCGGGGCCTCGGAAAAGGCCCCGTAAGGATGGGAAAAGAGGGAGAGAAAGATGGTGAGAAGTAGTGTCGACGACGGAGCGCGGATATAAATTAATTAGATAATTAATCTAGGCAGGGCCTTAATTGGTCCCTGTTAAGTGTCAGCGAGACGGCGTAATCTTCGCGAGGGCATCGGCTGCGGCGTTTGCTTGCGGAGCGCGAATCGGCTACCGGAGGTCCATCCAGCGTTTACCTCCGGGCGAGGGCCATCGCGAACTTGTTAGATTCGAGATAAGTCGAGATTTAGCAGATTCGATGCAGCTGACGATAGGCCTTGGCGCGCTTGTTACCGATATAAGGACCTTGGAGACCTTATCTGCGACCTCATCCCTTTACCTGTTTATTACAGCCCTTCTTTCCGCTCTTCCTCTACGTCCTTTCGTTTTATCTCTTTGTTTTTAATTTATTACCGCGACAAAGTTTCGCCGAGTTTTTCTCCCAATTTCATTTTTTGCTCGGATCTAGTGGCTTTAATCGATCAAAATCAAAATCTACTTACGCGTTTTTGATAACATCAATTTTTAAAAAACCTCAATCATTACTACGGATTTTAAAATGAGATACCGTTTTTTTAAGCGTAGTTTGGCGTTTGGCTCGAATTTCAAAGTCATCGAATGTGATTGCATGAAACTTTCGTAAGATGGGGATAAAAAATTTTAGTGTCACTTTTAATTGAATGATAAAAGTCTTTGCAATTGTAATTCAAATGTAGCTCTGGTACTGATGGAGCTCATTAAAATGGAAAGTTACACCACTCGATCGTAAAATCTGACACCGAGCACGCGTTACAAGGTAAACCGACTATTATCACTTCTCGATGATAGTATCTATTCTGTTGTTGCGCAGTTGTCCTCAATTGAAATTTTAATTCATCTTTCGATTTCCTGTCATTGAAACTTTCACGCGTTCACTGAGTCGTTAAGTCTCAAATCAAAGTCGGAGCTCTATAATTATAATCTGTTATTAACGAGTTGAAATTCTTTTAATTGAACCCTACTTTTGGCACTTGAAAAGCTTGAAATTGCAAGAGAAACTGAAAGAAACGGGCAATCTTTTCACTTTGCAGAATATAAGGTTTTATTTTAATTGTAAAATGATTATTTCTTGTGCTCATTAAAGTGTCGAAAAAAATGCAACGCGTAATGGGAGAGTTTGGAAAAAGCATATTTTACGATTCGTATGTAATGCCGAGGGGAATCGAGTAAAGTTGTACGGAGAGATGAACAGGGGAAGCTGAGAGAACGATCTTCGATGTACCATCGAAGCGCGTCGCGTGTCTAAAAAGTTCCTGCCTCAACCGTTGCGTGGCGTTGCTAACACTTCTTCGCTTCATCGATCTCGGACGAATGAAACGTTCGCTCGATCTTGGGAATTCATCGATCGCGACTTTTCGTCGCTGAAATTGATCGAATATCAATGGATCTATTATTTTTGATAAGGAAATAAATGATGCATCAAAATTGCTGGTTCCGAAAATATTCGGTTTAGCGAGAACCCGTTAAATTCCTCATGGTATTTTTTATTATAATACGATCGGATGAAAGATGCAAGGATTATATTGTATCTTACGTGACTACTTTTCATTACCCGAAACGGGCGATTAAAAACGGCAGCGTCGTTATGCCTGCTCCCAAAATAAACGTTACTCAATGCAGGAATGATTCCTGGTCCAGTGGAGAACGAGGATGCAACGAAAGACTCGTAACAGGTTTCCAAGCGCGGAATGACGGATTAATATTTTGCCACTTAATTCGCGCTCGGCGAGGATTCGTCGATTATTAATCAAAACGTCTGTTCGGCTGACCGAAACATAGAGCATGTCTGCGTCTTTCGAAATGTGACTCCACAATCGGACAACCGTTATTCGACGAGCGATTATTTCGCCTAGAGAAATATATAGGATCATGAATGTTTGTGCGGCCAAGATATTTTATCAAAACTTATTACGTATGCGAACGGACGAATATTTTAGGCGTTTCAGCAACGCCGCGTTGCTCAATACTTTGCTTTGGGCATAAAAGATCGTGGAAGATTGAGAAAGGTGAGCGTTTTCCATTTTTCACTTTTCTAATCGCTCTTTGAATCGCTTTTTTTCGTGCGCTTCGAGGCTTTTTAGCTTTACACGAATTCTGTCTCGGTAATATCGAAATGTGTTATTGGCTTTTGGTTAATGAAGATTTTATGGAAATTGAACATCTTGAAGCTACAAATGAACATTCTTTTTTACTAGTAGGATTTTTGGATATGAGCGATTTTTCAACATTCATGTACATGTGTTTTAAATTTTCTATACATTTTAGATCATTTAATAACATTCAAGAAAATAATGCTTTGTACACCTTACCCAAGATTCGAACCCGGGACGCGTCCTTTGCATTTTAAATATTGCTAAAATTACCGTTCGCTGAAAAAAATCATTATTTTTCGGTGGATGAACACAACGTTGATTAATTATTGTATGTATTTGTACGCTAATTAGATTTGAATGAGTGAAATTTTCACTGTTTCAACGAGTCATTCAGTTTTTCAGTTTTTCTGTTGATAAGTGATCTTGTTTTCACTGATTTAAACTTTACTATCAAAATCAGTGAAATTTCACTGCTTCAAATTTAGAGAGCTAGGAATGGAATGCAATTAAGTTCACGCGCATCGATTCGCACTCCAGATTTCAACTGCAACATTCCGCTGTACCAGTAAGAGTAAAAAAATGCACTCCAAAAGAGTGAAATCTCTCTAAATTCCTTGGAGTGAATTAGTCACTCCAACCGTGCAGTGACTGGTCCAACCACTCTGCTTGGAGTGGATTTTCACTCCAATGGATTGGGAATCTTCACTCCAATCGAAAGAGTGAAAAGTTTCACTCCAATTTTGAGAGTGAATTCATCACTCCTAGTTGGAGTTGAAAATTTACTCTATTAGAGTGAATCTTCTACTCCTAATGGAGTGAATAAGCCAATTCTATTGGAGCGAATTCTTCACTCCTGTTTAGAGTGAATATTCCACTCCTATTGGAAAGGATCATCCAGTTTTATTGGAGCGAATTCTTCACTCCAGTCTAGGGTGAATTTGCCGCTTATATTGTAGTCGAATTTTGGTCATAAGCAGTGAGTCTGGTAGTGTAATGGCGTGCGTTCTTAGCTAGTAAGCGTAAGGTCCCGGATTCAAATACCATAGGTTCTAGAAATTTTTTCTGCGATAAAAAATGTATATAACTTGTTAAAATACATGAAGTGAATCATGGTTACTTTGGATGACGTAATACCCCGAAATTATAGTTTTTCCGTTATTTTCAAGATTTTCACTCCAACAAGAGTGAACTTTTCTGTCCAATTTTGGAGTGGTCAATTCACTATGACATTGGAGCGGAATTCCACTCCAAGTGGACGGCGGTATTCCCACCCTTCGCTGGAGTGAAAATCCACTCCAATGGAGTGGATTTTCACTCCAAGGAATTTAGAGAGTATGAAACTAAGGGCAAACCTTCATCATTCAGAATCAATAAAAATATGAAAATCGATTTTTTGGTCACTAGACTCCTTTCCTCATTCTAGGTCATGTATGGGCACTATATGCGAGCCATACACTGAGAAAAATTTGCCCTGTAATGTCAACAAAGTCACACTTGTATGGGGCATTCCTGTTAGCCCCACAAAGAATTCCGTTTTACGCTACAAAAATTTTCCTGTTACGGTAACAGTAATCAGTTCTTGTAGCGCTAACCTGAAAAATAATGTTATCGCAACAAAAATAATGTTATCGTAAGCAGAATTTTTTTAGCAATGGTAAAAATAATTTTTTGTTAGTAGTAGCATTTGAAACAGTAAGACCTAAGAGAATAACAATTGTGTCGTGGTTTTTTGTGCTCAACATTGTTGAGTTAACAGAGAAATTCCTGTTGCCATAACAGGAATTTCAAATGTAAACACAACAGTAAAATTACTTTTGGGCCGAATTTTAACAATGTTTTTCCTGTTGACGCAACAGTAAATTTTTTTCAGTGTAAAGGAACATAAATCGTACTCTTAGAAATTGTCCGTTCACGGTAAAATTCTGATCTGCTGCATGAAAACCGTTCAACAGAAAAGTAATTCGAATTCCGGGAAAGCAATCAAAATATTTTTGTCCCCGCAATAATATTCTGCTTCCCGCAAGACGAAATCCGCTTGTGCATATATCAAACTGAAAACCTGCTTTAAGCAAGCAGATTCTGTTCGCCTCACGGAGAGATTTTTACATCAATTTTTACTGTCAGAAAATATGATTTTTCACAATGTTCCATTCGAACAGTGGACCATACCAACATTAAACCAAAATTCAGTAGGGTACATAGTAATTTACGCAATGACG
>JABFQM010003403.1:0-11868 GCA_022816865.1 Zelostemma sp. ZL-2020
CATTTTTCTTTTAAAAAACTGTTAAAATTTTCAATTGTTCGTTACGAGCATTTTTGCACAATTTTTTCAGTGGCTTATTTTTTTTTCGTGAAGAAGAAGATGTTGTTAAATAAATTATACTGGCATAATAAATGTAATTAATGACGTTGCGTTATAAATATTTTTTCGAATTCACCCTTGCATTAAAGTATCGATCCACCTTAAAGTGAGAATCTCACTCCAAGAAATTAAGGGATTAATGAAATATGCGCTTTTTGTTTCAGACACGTTCCTATTATCGGATCCGCCAGGGGATCAGATATTCTTGGCGACATTTCGCATAACTAAAGGGGACTCCTTTACTGCAGAGCTCGCCGACCCATCAACCGAGGCTTTTAGAATAAGATCGCGGGAATACCGCGACCGATTGAATCTCGTATTCCGCAGGAGCGCGCTCAAGCCGTCTTTCATCACCACGGAGATTCTCGCTCTCGATGGGTAAATCATCTCTATTTTCGCTCGAGCGCCGGATAAAACAATCAAACCGCAAGAGAACTTTGCAAAAATGCCGAATGCGCAACGGCAGGCTCGGCGAATAATTTACGCAATTCATAAATAATTTATATTGAAAGGTATTAATAATTCATTGGCAAACAGGTCGTGGATTCAAAAATGAGTAAATAAACTGGATCTTCGGCGGGAGAAAGTCTTGCGATGTGCAAAGTTGCCCGCCTAATATCGTCCCTAGCGCGAAAATAGTCTCTGGATCGGCTTTCTAAGCGTTTCCTTTATGAACATGCGCGGGCCCGTTAGCGAATGTAATCGCCTTTGCGGAAGAGAGAAATTGCCTGTCACTGGTTCTGTGTAGCCTGGATAAAAAGCCGCTAAATCCAAAGATAAAACAACCTTGACGTCATACGCTAAATCTTTCAGTCGAATTTCACTCTATGGTTCGAGTTTATTGCTATCGGAGTAAATTTACACTCTTATTAAAAGAGTGGAATTTTTCACTTCAAATCTCGGGTGCAAATTTATCTAATTTCACTCTAAAAGAGCGAAAATCCACTCTGAATAGAGTCATTCAATTCCTATCATCTCAATTCAAAATCTCTAATATTAATTGATGAATAAAAAATTGGAGAAAAATAGCATGCTTTTCAATTAAAAATCGAATCAAATACGATTACGATTTCATCAAAATTATCATCCGATTCAAAATTAACAAGTCGATTAAAACTGCATTAAAATGTTCGAAAAATTACATTTGCTTTGTAATTTGATCATTCGAATTAATTTCAACTATTCAGAATTGAAAGCGAGAATTTGGTGGTCCACTTCGACCTGAGATTCGACCCGCGTTTCCGCAGCATCGAGGTGTCCGACGTGGTCGAGATTCTGTCCCGAGAAATCAGCCCAAATGCGCCCAAGTACCTAGTAAATTTGATGATCGACCCGAAGAGCCTGGAGGTCCAAAAAAGTTTAACGGCCTTGAACGCCGAGGTCGCTTTACAAACGACGGCATCGACTCCGGCTCCCACGACGACTTCTCCTCCCCCGAAGAAATGTGGAAAGTTGGAATTCACTTACTGCCGTCACTTGCCGTACAACGTCACGTCGTACCCCAATGTCCTAGGACATCGTTCGATGCGCGAAGTCGAAGAGGACGTGATAACTTTCAGGTAAACCTTGCATTTTTTTAACGTAAATTTCACTCGTTCGGATCGAGTGAAATTCCACTTTAGGAAGTACTCTATTTGGAGGAAATTTTCACTCTTTCAGAGTTTAATCCCACTCCAAGAATAAAATGACTCTATTTAGAGTGAAATTGAGTGCGCGTGCATTAAATCGCACTCCAAATGTCGAGTGAAATATTTCAGTCTTTCAATAGGAGTGAACAAAAAAAACCAACTCCAACGAAAAAGTGGAATTTTATTAGAATAAATTTAAAGTGTGAAAAACTTTTAATTCACAGGGAACTCGTCGATTCAGAGTGTTATAAACACGCTTACGATTTCGTCTGTCAAGTCTTACAGCCCGCGTGCATTTCCGGGCGCGTCGAAGATTTTCTCCAGCTCCCGTGCCGGGGCTTCTGCAGGGACTTTTGGGCCGGTTGCAGCAGCCGACTCTCCGAGAAGCTGAAGAAGGCCCTGGACTGCTCCAATTTCCCGGAGTACGCCGATCGCGGCAGCTGCAGGCCGAAATCAGGCACGGAAAATACGAAAATAACGATAAAAAAGACCCGAATTCTAACAGGGAATTTTCTGTCCAGGTTGCGTCCAGGATTTGCAATCCAAAGCGCTGTCGCCGAGAATTTGCGATGGCGTGATCGACTGCCCGGATTTGTCGGACGAGAAAAACTGTGCTTACTGCAGGGACAACGAGATGCATTGCGGAGTGGGGCGAGCTTGCATCCCGAAGAACAAAAGATGCGATGGGAAATTGGACTGCCCTAACGGCAGCGATGAAAAGAATTGCCGTTAGTGGAATTTTTTCATTCTTTCATTCCGGGTTTCGCAAGCTAAATCTTTTAGAGTGAAATTTGGTACGCGAGTATCGAATTTCGCTCCTGATTTAGAGTGCAACAATTCGTTTCAAAAGAGGGGAATTCTACTCTAAAAGATTGAGCGTGTTTTTAAATAAATTGTTCATGTTTTGTTTTTTAGTTTCTCTCGCAGAGGACATTGATTCCGCGAAATCGCAGCCACTGGACACGCCGCATTTGAGCAGGTATAACCGCGAAGGCTACGTGGTCTTCAACGAAAAGGGCACGTTTGGCAAACTCTGCACGGCGAACTTGAATGGCTCCTTGCCCAACGCGGAAATGGAAACGGTGTTAGAAGCTGCGGCCGCTTCGCTCTGCAGCACATTAACTTTCTCGTGAGAATCCAATTTTTCGCATCGCGAACTCGTTACGATTCTAGCTCATTCTTGAAATAATCTGTTCTCATTTGAATGCAGGAGCGTCGACTCGGTCGAAGTGAAAATCGACGAGGAAAACGACACACATTACGTGCACATGCAGGATCCTCTCGCGGCAGAAATTACATTTGTACGGTCAACTTGTCCGAGCAGGCAGGTCATGTACGTTCGATGCAACGAATTAGGTGAGCCGAAATAATTTTGAAAAATCAAAAAACTCAAAGGAAATTGGTCACACGAAGAAATGTCCGAAAATTTTTTATCGAATAGATGGAAAATTAAACGAATGGATTAAAATTATCTGAATTCAATTTTAAAAAGCTGTCCTTTTTTATTCTGAAAGCGACCTTATTTTTATTTTTATTCGATCCAAATAAAACCCGATTTTTTGTAGAATGTGGGGTGCAGAGCTTGAACAATAAAATGGGATCGAAGAATCAGGGTCTCAGTAAAATGGCAGAGCCCGGGGATTGGCCCTGGCACGCGGTCCTTTTCAAGGAAGATGTTCACGTCTGCGACGCGACGCTGATTCACAGCAACTGGCTCCTCACGACTGAATCATGCTTCCAAGGGTAAAAGATCGATCTGGGATTTTCAATGTTTTTTTTCCTATTTCTTATGGAAATTTAAATTGATCCACAGACAATCAAAAGCGGAGTGGTACGCGCGATTGGGGACGGTGAGACTGTCGAGCAGCCCACCCTGGCAACAGGAACGAAGAATCGTGGGGATGGTGAAATCGCCGGTTGAAGGAAGCACCACGGTTCTTCTGAAAATGGACCATCCGATAATCGCATTTTCCGACTTCATTAGACCGATTTGCTTACCTTCGACTCAAAATGCGATCTCGACTACCGGGTTTTATTGCAACACTCTTGGATGGGCGAGAAATCGTGAGAATAATATTTTAAAACAGCTCAAAACATCATTTTTATCGCATTTTTGGAATTTCTCGACTTTTCCAAGTTTTCCATAAACTAACCAAAATTATGAAGCATTAAAAAAATGAGTTATAAATTTGAACAATTTATTTTGAGATGAAATTACGGTAATTTTGGCATCAAGTTCATAAACATAGAATTGTTTACGAAAACTGCGAAGTGCCGTAAATAATTATTAAAAAAAACCTGTAAAGAATCACAAACGACTAAAACCATTTCATAAAATTACTTACAAGTACAAAAAGCTATGAAAAAATGCAAAAAAAATCCTACAAAACAGTACGAAAAACGACATTACATTTTATTGATATTTTTGTATTCTTCATCATTTTCGTAATGTTTGTAACTTTTCGCAAGATTTCCTGGGATTTTCTGACTTCTTCAGATCATGCAACAACCCTGTTATTATTTTCCAATATTTACCGAATTTGTTAAATAGGTGATTTGCTGCAAAGGGTGGAACTGAAGCACAGCGCGATGGAAAAATGCGAGAACATCAGCATAGCGTCGGTAAACAGTATTTGCACGGAAACTTCGTACGCTGCTGACGACTGCAACGTAAGATTAAAAAAAACAATTATAATTAATAAAAATGTCAAAAAACGATGAATTTCTAGGAAGAGGAAGTCGCGGGGAGTCCGATGCTGTGCTTATCATCCGAAGGGCATAAATGGGCCTTAACGGGTGTCAGCAGGTGGAGAATAGCGTGCTCAAAAACCGGCACGGAACGACCTCGGCTCTACGATTTGATCTCATCGAACATCGCCTGGATCAAATCGACCATCTATTGAATCGACGATTTCTCTGTACATAAAACCCGTCATCAAACGTGATTCGATACACCGAGACTTGTTTTCAATCGTGAATTCAATTCCACTCCGCGTCGGCACTTTGTGCAGAATAATTTGTATATTGCCATCTTTATGTAAATTACATATAACTACATTAAGCGCAATTTTCGTAATGTAAGTAAAGAATGTGTAAATAGAAACGCGGCTGTTTTTGTTCTTCGTAACGTAGTTTATACGGTTCTTAATTTATTCGATGATAATTATTTTAGTCTTTTAGCATTTTATCTACGTGTTTAAGCACAAATTATATAGTTTCATTAATACGAATCTCTTTATTTTTATAACCTCGTCTCGTAATCCTCTTTTAAATTTAAGAAATTTGTGAAATTACAGTTTCAAACTGAACGCTCGTTATTCTAATTCACATCTCTCGAGTGTAACATGCGCACGCTGATCTCTAGTTTTAGTAGTCACTGACAGATCGAGGAAAATGGTGAGTCTTTTTACCGATGCACGAACAAAAGATGGGATATGCCGCGGATCATGCCGCAAACATTCCATTCAAATTACGCAAGATCCAAAATTATCGATTCGTTTTGTTGACTTTTTCTTGTAAATGTTTATATTTGTTATGCTAATATTTTTCACGAGTAACATGGAACATTATTTTGAAGGGCGCGTCGCAAATAAGAGTCTCAGGATTGGCTCAAATCGTCCTGAAATCGGAGAGTCCTTACGATTTGTTCAGGGAATGGCAGGGCGAAACGCGCTCGTTTTTGACCGGTTCCCCTAACGCGTTTTGCTTGGCCACTGTATCCAAGTGAGTGAATGAAAATGATAAAAGAAAGTCAAAATCCTTCGAATTTTTCCCAAAATTTACAGAGACATGAAAGTGAGCGCGAGGACTTTGATTCTCAGGCGTCTCGACTCCGACGGTTTTGTTTTGGCGACCGATAAGCGCAGTCTCAAGGCCCAGCAACTGGTAAACAGAAAGAAAGTCTGAATGAAATGACAAAGATTTACATAAACTTCATGAACAATTCGCAGGCGGAAGTAGCTTCGGCTTCGATGTGCTTTTTATGGTCGTACGTGAACAACCGGAAAGAGAATGTAACAAAACAAGTGAGATTCGTCAATTCTCAAATAGATAAGAGAATTTAAAACAATTAACAAAATTATTCTTCAAGGTAAGAATAGATGGGGTTATCAAAGAATTACCGAAAGAAGAGTACGAAGAGATTTACGATAAAGAGCCAATCTTTTGCAAAATACGGTCGCTAATTTGCCCCCAAGGCAAGGAAGTGAAGTGGGACGACTTGAAGAAAAAGCACGACGAAGTTCTAGGCGAAGTTACCAGCGGGAGACTGAGTTTGCCCATGCCGGATCATTTGTGAGTTGGTTTTCATTCTGTATCTCGCAAAAGAAAACAGATTTGTTCATTTATATATACTTGAATTTCATATTATTTCTGCCTTACTGAACTTACAAAATATTGTTAATCGCAGTTTTTAATAGTTAAAACTATGACTTATACATAAAAATAAACAATATGAAATCTTTGCTTAAATAATACATATTAAAAAATAAGTTATCCATGTTTGATGCGTTTCAGCAAGGGCTATAAATTGTATCCAACTATGATGGAGTTTTATGACGCACAAGACCAATACATCGCGGACAGAATCGTCTTTACAAAAGACTCTCAAGATGCTTGGAAACACCACCGCATTGCTGCATAGACATTGAGAATGTCATGTGACACTTTGTACAAAGAAACAAAATACATTTGAAATTTGTACAAATTATACTGTTTCCAGTATACTGCATTTTTACAATTTCAAATGAAAAATGCTGCAATTAAAGAATATTTTGCACTTGTACATTCCAATTCAAGCTTAAAAACGAAAGTAAATATTTTGCGGTCTAATAAGAATAATATACGTTACAATTACAATAAAGACTTGGTTAAATATGTATTTACATAAATCCCTTGCACTCCTAATTCTTGCGCGAGCTCAAACAATTTCAAACATATACTTAAGCTAAATAACTAATTTACAAATAACACCGACTTTACAAACAAACAAAAATATTTGCAATACAAATTCTTATTCGTGGTCGGCATCAAAATTGATTTTTTTCGTGCTGCTGCGGTGATCTGGCGTTGCCTTGTATCCAGTTGTTTTACGAGGCGAGCAAGCCATACATTGGTCCGCTATAAAAAAGTACAAAATTTAGTAACTTATATTTTAATTCACATTATTTAAACAAGCGGTTTGTT
The DNA here is from genome assembly GCA_022816865.1 of Zelostemma sp. ZL-2020. NCBI lineage: Eukaryota > Metazoa > Arthropoda > Insecta > Hymenoptera > Platygastridae > Zelostemma > Zelostemma sp. ZL-2020. Next base: position 6,912 of record JABFQM010003403.1, read on the forward strand.
CCTACCATTGAACCTAACGCTTTTCCTTGCTGATCGTCTATTGCTTGGTGGAGTCGCAGGTACAGTTTCCTTGGTCTTTGGCGACGACTTTATATACAATCTTTCAACCTTCACATTCAATCGGGCCAAATTCTCGACGAGATTTCCAGGACTAAAAACATTTTGTCCCATGTTCAAGTTGATATTTTTCAGACTTTCTTGCTCGACGAACTGTAAAAAAAATTAAATGTTTAATAATCAATGAAAAAGATCGTAAAAAATGGAGAAATCTCAAAGGAGAATTATACCTTATTTAATCTCGCTCTGGTTTTCAAGGACAAAGGTGTCGCTACTACTCGACCAGATCTAAGCGTTCGCATGACAACGGCCTTCTCTAAATCCTCAGCATTGTCGGAATGTTGATGCTCGTTTCTCTCCATGTTTAGCGATTTTCTCTGTGGAGTCGGAGGCAAGATTTTTATTTCCGGAATTTTTTGCGCAGAACGTTGAACTTGAGGCGCTTTGGAAGTTCTAGAAGTAATTTTAGAGACACTTTTGTTCAGCTTTTTCGATTTTCTTCCCAACGGCGTTTTCAACAAGTCGCGACTGTTCGTTTCGTCGTCCGTGTCTTCAAAATTCAGTTTGCGCCCAGCCTGAATCACGTACTCCTCGTCATCTATTGAGAGGCCAGTGCAACTGTCGATTTTTTCAAGAACGATCGAGAAATTCTTTGTCATTATCGGCTTTTCCCGGGCAAGAACTTCCTCATCGACTGGAATTTCCTCTGAAATTTCTTGTATTACTTCTTCCACAACGTCCTCCACTAATTCTTCCTCCGTCGGTTCGTCCACGTCCATTTGAACCTCATTTTCCTGTGGAAATTCCTGCTCGAGCACGGTCTCATTAAAGTTGACTTTGTGCGTCGACTTCGTGGCAGATTCGACCGGATTCTCAATAATTTTCTTCAAAATACTCCTGCCAGGAGTTTGCCTCGAGTTTATGTACGATATGGAATCGTCGAGTTCAACTCTGGGAGTTTTGAACATGTTGCTGACCCTCATCATCATCAACGGGCTCTCCCTCTTCAGACTCCTCGGGGCTTTGGTTGCGGAATTCTTAGCGCTGGAGCTTTTCATCATTGGAGTCCCAACGTTCACCGTTACATTGCTTTTCAACAAATTTACAGTTTCTAGCGCATCTTTTTTTTCCTTCTGGTCGAAAAAAACGATGTTCGAAGCCTCGCCCTTGCTCTCCTGAGCCGCCTTTTGTCGCATTATGAAGTCCTTAATGCTGCCGATCCTCGACTTCTTCGAAACGTTCTTCTCCGGAGCTTTTCCACGCTTTCTCTTGACCACCAGCTTCTTCTTATCCTGCTGCTCAAGATCTCCAGGAATGACTTCGTCCTCCACCCAGTTCTTGGCTTTGAGTTCGTCCAGCTTCCTAAAACGTTCTTCGCAGTTGTTGATCTCGATGCACGTCATGTCCCAGAAACCCTGCAAATCCTTGCAAGTGACGAGCTGCTCGCCCTTGCCCTCCTCGCAATCCGTCACGAGCTTCTGGAAACGCTGGATCTTCTTGTTGATCAAAAGCTTCGTCTGCCCGATCGCTTGGATTACAATGTACTTAGAATCTTCCTCGATATTTTCCTCGGACTTGATCTTCTCCCATTTCTCGCAAAGCTCCATCAAACGGGTAACCTCGTTCTCGACGAGAAGCCTGAAATATCTCGATGTGCGTTCCTCGTCGTCGATGGAAATGTTGAGGTTCTGCATGACTGTGTCCTTCGTTGGAATGTCGTCGACTTGAAGGGATTTGCGGCCGAGTCCCCGGCGCAATTCCTGTTCTTTCCTGGCATTACTCTTGCCACGGCTGCAAACTATGTACGGCGAGAACATCGCGGGCACCAGGTTCGGAGAATTTACTGGGGTTTTCGAGACTTCATCAGTTTCCATCTGTAAATCTTCTTTGGGACTAGAATTGAGGTTTTTTCTTGAGGTATTAGGCGTACTTGAAGCACTCGGTATCAGGAACGAAGTTACGTTTATGGTCTCATCGCCTTTTTGCGTCGGGGATGTTGGCAATGCCGGCAGCAAATTTTCCCCCGCTTCCTCAGAGGATTCCGGCTTCTCATCGTTGTTTCTGTCGTTTACGCAGGTCTTGTTCTTGATGTTGTTCTTGGCGCCGTCGTCAATTTCGAAGGTCTCGTTCAAAGTCTTATTCGGCTTCAATTCCTCTGGTTTTTCTTCATCCGATGATAAGAATTTGGAGCTCTCTGTGGTTGAAGCTTTTGGAGCTTTACTCTTGGAGGAATTTTTTACTTTCGGCATGAGATTCTCTGCATCACCGTGGGTTTTCGCAGCTTTGACTGCAAGCCTTTTTTCTGTGGCTTTTGATATTTTTTTAAGCACATTTTTCGAGCTCTTCGTAGGTTTCGGGCGCAAAGTTGTGTTGCTTGGAACAGGGCACAGCGGTGGATGGTACACTCCAACGACGAATGGTTTCTTCGCTTTTTGCTGCAACTTCTTCTTTTTCAGCTCTTTTTCCTTCCTCCATTCCTCGAGTTTATTTGTCCTGCTGGATGCCTCTGTAAAATTGCAGTCATATTAAATTTTTGCTTCTATAAAATTGAAGAAACGTACGTTTTAAATAAAAAGTGCAAAACAATGCATTTTCAGATATTTTGAATTTGTTCGAAAAATATTTTGAAATTTGTAACGAAAAGATTTGCTACTTCGAGGGATTTCCTGAACATTATTTACCTATGAATCGATTCCCAAAACAACGGGTTCCATTACCAAGAAACTCCGTTGTAAACAAAAACTCGACTCGAATGCAAGCACAAATACATGCATGCTTTAAGGTAAATGTATGGAGCATCATCACTGCCGTTGTATCGTCAATTTCCGTTCGGAATTAATGAATTAAATTGTTTTCTTCATATTTCTCTGGACTAATTTGTTTGTATGCAAATGTGCGAAAGATTATAAGTCCTTCATTTTGTAAAATAATTATTCAAGATTTTGTAGCTCCGAAATTGGTGACGGTAACCGGGCTTAACATGACGACGCTCCGTACTTTTACCTTATAGGACAATCCAAAATTGCTCGATTTAATTTACGAAATTTTGCATTTACTTGATTTGTTTTCTACGGCGTGCGGGGCCTTGGGAGATTTCAAGTCCCGATGTTCCGTGAAGTTCTTAGCTCGGAGCTCGTGGCGTGTTGTTTCCTGGCGAGCGGTTCGTAAGCAGCGGTTTTTCTCGAGGTCCCCGAACCCGGGTCTTCGAGCTTTAAATTGGTCGACTCGTTTGGCCATTGAATCGATCTTCACTTTCCGTGCTTTCGCGAATTATTACAGTAGGAAGGCCCGAATTCCGTTATCACGATCACGATGCAAATGCTGACGTTACACCATGGTGCCGTGATCAACCGTGGTTAACCGCCAAATTGAGCAGATTGAAATTGAAAAGCTTAGGCGACGTTCACTCGTTTTTCGTTTATTTCCGAACGGCGCCGCCAGAGGACCACGATGCACGATTCAAGACCAATTTTTTAGTAAGCGTACACGGCGTACACGAACACGTTACTTGCCAGAAATCGCGAGACACATAAATGCCACGTAATTTGCATTTATTGTTTCTGTGGTTCGCATGAGCCTCAGAAATTTCGACTGATTCGAAGTCCTTCGTACCTGGAGGAGTTGAAAAATCGGAGTACTCGGGCACGTTCAAGTCGTCTGCTTCGATATTTTCCCTTGCCGATACGTCGTCTGCTAAAAATGCCGAATATCATAAATGATATCAAATTGGATTTCAAAGATGTTTTGCTGCGACCAAAGAGGAGCACGCTTAAGAGCAGATCTGACGTAATTTTCAGTTCTTTTTTACTTACTTTGATATGTTTCTTTCCTTATTTATCACGATCAAATTTAGTTGTAAGTGCTATTTTTTTCGAGAGTTTATAACGCTATTTTGATACAATTTTCGCTTTTCTGTTGTTTTAAATCGTTTTTCTTTTCGGAATGTTCGATTTTCGTCGGCCTTTATTTCAGTACTTTTTTCCCAGCTCGAAAGCTATTTTTATTCTTTCGATTTTCGTGCTTTTCTCGTCGACGAAAATGCTCGTAAAACTAAACATTGAATTTGAGTTCTTATTGTTTTTTTTGGTGGAAAATACTTGTAATTCTACTAAGAAATTGTCATTTTTAAATCAATTCTTAACTTTGTTTTCATTTCGAGTCACAACAGAAAGTGGAAAAATTTTTCGAAGTTTCTAAATGTAACATTGTTTTTAGGTCGATCTGCACCGCGAAATCACGTTTCGAAACTCGAAAAGAACGTACAAAGGAGTTCCAGTCATGGCGTCGAACATGGACACGATTGGAACTTTCGAAGTAGCAAAAATGTTATCAAAGGTACAAAAAACTTGACCCCAAAATCAAAAACAAAAAACAGTAACTTCCACAACAAAATTTTGATTTTTCTACGCAGCACGGGCTTTTCACGACGCTGCACAAATACTACACCGCAGAAGAATGGAAAGAATTTGCTGCCCAAAATCCTGATTGCCTGGGCAACATAGCAGCAAGTTCCGGAACTGGAAACGAAGATTTTGAGCGACTTTCCAGTGTCCTCGCCGCAGTCCCGGAAATTTCATTCATATGCTTGGACGTAGCCAATGGATATTCACAGCACTTCGTCGAGTATTTAAAAAAAGTTCGGGCCCAGTTCCCAAATCACACAATAATTGTAATTGTCAAATGATCTGTAAATTATTATAAAACTGACAATGTAATTGAAAAATTGTAATATTTGCAGGCTGGGAACGTTGTCACTGGCGAAATGGTTGAAGAATTGATTCTGTCTGGGGCAGACATAATAAAAGTGGGCATTGGACCAGGTTCGGTATGCACCACTCGTGTGAAAACCGGGGTTGGTTATCCCCAGCTTAGCGCTGTTATAGAATGTGCTGATGCGGCA
>JABFQM010003404.1:0-11866 GCA_022816865.1 Zelostemma sp. ZL-2020
AAATAAACATTTTTCTTTTAAAAAACTGTTAAAATTTTCAATTGTTCGTCACGAGCATTTTTGTACAATTTTTTCACTCGCGTATTTTTTTCATGAAGAAGAAGATATTGTTGAATAAATTATACTCACATATTAAATGTAATTAATTATGTTGCATTATAAATCTTTTTTTCAATTCGCCCTTGCATTAAAGTATCGATCCACCTTAACGAACGAAAGCAACGGATTTGTGGAATTGAAAAAACAAGAAAACTTTGTTTCTCTTACTTTTCGAGACTGCGATTATTTGTGCCGTTTTCCAATCTCTTCCAATCTTTTTTCCCTTCTTCATCGTACTTGAATTTCCATTTTTTTTGCTTTCCACGGTGCATCACTGTGGTATAAAGTGGCACTTGAATCGAACGGGGGCAACAACCGAGGCAAGCATACACAAGCACACTAAAAACTTTTAAAGCGTTTCCATTCTTTGGAAAATTTAATTCCGACTTGTTCCAACACAAGACGTCTCTTTTGGCGGAGCAACTGACACAGATTTCTTTAATCAAGTTCTCGCGCTACAATGACATTTCAGGCTTAATTAGATTTGGTACATTGAGCGACGTCAACTCTCAGAAAAATTAAAGCGCCTCAAGCAACATCGTTTGCTGACTTGATAAGCTTTTGCAATGTTGACAAAACTTTATTTGAAAGAAAGGAAAATAATTAAGGAATAGAGAAACGATAAAAAATATGTGTAAGGTAAATGTCCCAATTATGGGCCATCTAAGAAACATGCGAGAGTTAATATTAAGAATTAAGGTTTTATAAGATGGCAACTTAATCATTAAGATATTGAAAAATCGTTTTTATTGGTGTTATATTTCTAATTGTTTTTTAAATATTACGTAAATCGTCATATGCGTCGATGAACCTATTAGAGACACCTCAAGTTCATCGTAGTCCCTATTACGGACAACTTACTGCGATTTACTTTTATATCTTTTTCAAAATCGTTAAGGTTAGGCCGTGAAAAAAGAGATTATCAATGATTGTCAGGTTGAGATATTCTTTACTATTGTGAATCTTGAAAATTTTCTCTGTGTCCATAACTTGGCCAAGCGTGTCCATTACTCGGACATTCGTGCTTCTGACTACTTAATTGCACGTAATGAAAAAAATAATTACAACTGTACAGAAACAAACAATGCAACTTGTTCTTAAGAGAATTCTGCATTGTTTACAAAAAGAACAGAATCGGGAAAGTTATTTTTCACTGAGAAATGAGCGTTTGAATTTCGAAGTTTTGCTCAGGTGGTCCATTACTGGGACATCTACTTTATTTCTTTATTTTTAAATGTTTTAATTATTATGAAAACATTTGTTATCAATCTTGACTATTATTTTTACGATGTACATCGAAGAAAACTGGGACACTATTTGACACAACGTGTCAACGGCCATAACGCACTCGAGCGGACGCAGATGGCGACACGTATACTTTTATTTCGCTCTGCGTATTTTATTCATTCGAAATATCGTTGACTTTTCAGATAACGTAGTATGTCTTGACAAGTAAAAAATCAAAAGGGATCTTGGTAGCCGAGGGTTCACCATAATGGCGGCCGGTCAGCAGCTTCCGGAACAGTACACGGTACCTCAATTGGCCAGGATCTTCCATAGTCTGCCCCATTTCAACGTATCTCTTCACACCGTCAACAATACATTTAATCCACGCTCGGAAATTTATGTTGAGGTTTGTTCAATTTTTCTATTGAAGAAAGAAAACGAAAATGAAAATGGACCCAAAAAATTGGGCAGATTCGGTGGATTTTGCTTACTTTACAAAATTGCGATCCTGTTATCTTCATCGAATATCGCTGCGCTAAATCAACCAAATTTTGGGGGTGGTTTGTAAAATTATTAAAGTAAATGTACCAATGACGAAATTTCCATTGTTTTTTAAAGAAAAATAATGGACCTTATTCTTGGTACTTATTCCGCAATTGGTAAATTTACTTGAATAATTTTGCAAAGGACCCCCAAAATTGCGTGAATCAACAAATTTCTAATTTATTTTTTGTTCGAATCGATGAAGAAAATGATATGTATTTCTTTGAGTATGACATGATTCAATCGATTGTCGTCGTCTATTTTTGTTAAATTTTAAAAGGATGAAAATATGGCTGTAGTCAAAACAAGTAAACAGAGTAGAAAAAAGTAGCAAACTGGGGCGTAAAGCTCGGCAGTGGTAAGATATATACGCAGCTTTTGATTCGAAAGTACATAAGAGAATCCGAACTGTGTAACCGGCGAGCACAATGGCCGGGAAAGCTCGAACAATGCACAAAGAGCGGGTATAATGCGCCCAGAGTTACATGCGGGCTCCACATGGCCGCCTACGCTGCTCTCTCAAATAACCCGACAAACGCGTTAAAATTTTCCTTTGCTTTTTGTTGCGCTCTTCGTGAAAAATATATGTGTGTACGAACTTGTTTGATCTTTCTACGAAGAAAAGCAAAGAGCAAAATATTGACGTTTCATTTACTTGAATTAACTGAATCTTACTTTTTTTTTTTCTTTTTTTCAACCAAAAAACAGTTCAATTTGCAATTTGCACTGAAGCGAAAGTTTCTTCAGAATAAGAACATCTACCCAAAATTTTTCTCAATCACATGCAGAAATAAATGATGCGCCAATGTTTGACAAAAGATTGTGAAATCAGGATGCAGATTTTATGAGCTTAATCGCATCAATGCATCATTGTACAATTTTCATACAGTCTTGAGTTCATCGTCTTATAAATAATTGTGCTGATGCGGACGTATCTTGGTACAAATATTGTACATTCTGATGCAGAAAACAATTTCATAATCATTTATGCATTATTGGGGTTTGAAACATTTTAATTCGTTATTGCAAAGATAGATATCATTTGACTTATTAAATTTTGTGATCAATGTACAATTTGTGTAGCCAAAATTGGCAAATCGGATTTATAAATTATCTGATCTGATTTATAAAGGAACATCCATTTACTCGGACGTACCTTAGGCCAATAATTGTACAATCTGACCAATTAAATTTTACAATCATTCTAAAATTTGTACTCAATAATTGGTTATGGTTGTTTTTCAGAGTCTTGGCATCTTTGGCAGTATCCCAGCGTTGTGGCTCATCTTAACACTACTGTTACTATTGGTCTATCTTGTGACAAGATGCTGTGACCGAAAAGCGCGCCATAGAAGATCGATACTCTTGTTAAAATGCGTGCTCGCTATTCTAGCAGTGTTTTGCTGCGGAGCCGTCGCTGTTGGGCTCTACGGCAACGACGACGTTCACAACGGCCTCGTTCAGTTATTGGTAGCCGTGAAAAAAATCGACGGAATAATCATGGCAGCAAAAAATCAGGTACTTCAACTCTACTTTACCATTTCTTTTGCCCTTTGAAAAACATTGCAAAGCATCGCAAAACATGGTCTCTTTTCTTGGGGAAAAAGACTATGCGCGTCTCGTGCGTACGAAATCGAGAGCATCGGCATTAAAAAATCATATCGCGATCGTTCGACTTGAGTCTCTAAGCAATGTAAGCTCTCTCAGCTATTCCAGTGGCGGCGTGTATCGATTTGCTGTTGCAGTTAGTCCAACGCGGAAAACAAGACAGTTACTAACGTGATTCATATTTATCCACAGACGAGCATGATAGAGCTGACTTCCAAGCACAACGTGCAGCCGTCGCTGACGCGCCTGGGCGACGACTTCAACGCTCCGGCCAGCAACAAAACCATGGTGGAGAACTTGCTGCTCGCTTTGAAAAACATGAAACAGGACGCCTTCGTCATCGTCAACCGTAGCGTCGAAATCAGGAGACCTTTGAGCGGCATTGCTCTGACCAAGCTCATTACGTGGGGAGAAAAAATCGAACAGCTCAGATGGCCCGTCACCATGGCCGTCCTCAGCGTTCTCCTCATTCTCTGCATGATTCTGCTGGTCGGAGTCGTGCGACACTCGCGCTGCGCTCTCATCACGCAAGTTTCCAAATCAACGCTGGAATTGTGATAATTATGATAGCAACGTCGAATGATGTACGTTTTTCTTTTCTTTTAGATTTTCCGTGTTTGGCCTATTCGCTGTCATAATATCTTGGCTGATGGTGTCGCTGTACCTGTCGACCTCCGTGGCTCTTGGTGACCTTTGCGTCGCCCCAGAGGCCTATCTGACCAGAGCCGTGCCTTCGACGCTAGCAGCGGAAGTACTCTCTTATTACACTCACTGCGAAAACACTCGAACCAATCCCTTTACGCAACGACTCCGAGACGAGCAGAACGCCGTGGAACACATGCGCAGGAACCTCACCGTCGTTCAGCACCTCGGCGAGGAACTCTTCAGAGATTCGAAGCACCAGCCAATTTTTAGTAGCCTCAAAACGAACATTAACACCATTGAAAAACTCACCTCCGGCCTCGTCGCTTATCTCGACTGTAAACCCTTCCATAAACAATACGTTGACGCTGCCAAAGGTCTTTGTCATCTCGGATTGTGAGTTTCGGCATCGTTTGTGTGGTTTTATTTTTTATGTTGCGAAGACCTTAAAAACGATGCTTTTTCATTTTTCAGATACGGCCTGACTTTTATGCTACTCGCCACTGTGGCGGCGGGATTTTTGTTCACAATTTTGGTTTGGGTCGATTCTCACACGTGGATTTATATTCGGAAACGGTAAGGACTCAATTGAAACGACTGGAAGTTATTACGTTTGCTTTGAAGAAAACATTGAGCGATTCACTTCACGTCATTCATTTCACGTTCTTTTTTTCTCTTTGCTAATGAGCTTCTGAAGAGTTTTTTCTTGGAAATTTGGAAAACGTACTTTTTGAATGTTGAAAATGAGGGTTGAAGCGAATGAAGAAACGTGAATTTTTTTTATAGAAGCGACTATCATCAGGTTGAGGAGCAAGATCCATTCTTGCCACCTTCTGCAGCCTCGCAAGCGATCGCAGCACGGACACTTCGAGGCCAAGGGTCGTACCCGCCTACAGCCCCTCATATTCCGAATGCTCATGGCAACCATAATACTATTAAGCAGCCTCTTCTGCTAACGCCGCCCCCGCCGTCATACGCTACTGCGACAGCCCGCGCACGTCAGCTGCACGAGAGCATGCTAAAGTTTGTGCATGAATCTTTACGTTCATCTCACGCCCCAAACTCCCGGACTTCCATCCTTTTGAAAATCTTTTCTGGAAGGGGTCAAATTCATACAAAACTGTTGGAAAACTTTGGAAACTTATTCAACTTTTTGGACTTTCAGAGAAATATTTTCACAGCTATCCACATTTTTACAGGTTTTAATTAGCGATAGAGCGTTGTGTTCATACATATTTATAAAAATATTCATAAAATTTTTCCCATTTATCCAATTTGTAAAGAATTTGTGAAGAAACAATATTGAAGCTAAGAAAAATAAGTAAACATAGTGAAAAATGGGATAATTTTGATATTTGCACAGTCAAAGTTTAGTCCAATAGATGTCTTTCTTAAAAAGTTTTCTCACGTTCTGATAACTTGTGTTTTTGAATCAAACACGTTTCATAGATTGCTCGTTTCTTGGGTTCAAACATAACATTTAGAGGAACGAGAGATGTATCTTAGAGAATGCGCCATGCTCTAAACAGTCCCGGAATGTCGCTTTGTGTGTCGCGCGTTACAATGCAACAAAATACAAAACAAGCATTCGGCAATACTTTTTGTTGTTGTAATTTTTAACAAATAATTGACAGCTGTCGTTATCTACTCTCGAAATAATCTCATAACATTCCAATTACTAGCCAACATTTACATATCATTGCATCAGAAACGAAACACTCCCGCGCTGTTTCGATCATCAAAAAAGAAAACTGAATTTCTGTGGGAGTTTTTCCTCTCTGATTAAATACTTAATTTTCTTATTTTCTATTAACATTCATATGCATAGAAAGTGTCGTAAAAATGCCGATAATACTGCAACTTGGTTCGTTCAATTTGATATTTACAGAGGTGGGGGGATTAATGGGAGCGGAGCAGGGGATCATAAACCGAGTCAGCATAATCAGCACGCGACGAGTGGACGAGCTGAGCACCGTTCTGGACTCGGAGATCAACCTGGCCAGTACGCGACTTTGAGCAAACAATGCAAAACGCTAGAATCCAGTGATTTTTACTGAGGGCACGCCCCCTCGGAGCCAGGTAATTTTTTTTCGGAAAAAATAGCCCTCTATTTCTCTTTTTCGAAAAGTCGTACTCGGCAGAGAATAACGAATGAATATTTCCCGAAACAGGTAGAGAGCCACCATGGACGCCGAGCGTGGCGTCATTTACCGGCGGCACCCTGTCTCATAACTCGCACGGACCTGCACACCTCGCGACGTTCCAAGACTCGCGCAAGACCCAAACATTGGACCCGAAAAATCTGGCGAGTCTGAAACGCGGGCCCACGCCGGCCTGGAACCAGAGTCGACCACTGCCATCGAATCCCGTGAACCAACCGACCTGGGAATGCGAGGCACGTTCTCACGCTAATATGAGTCAGTTCCGATCGCTCGTGCGGAATAAGACCCCGAACGTACGCATCCAGGATCAGACCCAAGACCAAGTAAGAACGCTCGACCGCAATTTTTCACGAGCGCAGTTCAGCGAGCCGGTCAACCAGAATCACCACGCGGTCCCGAACATGTACGGCACCTACAATCGAGCGCACTCCAGGCAAGAGAAACCCGTCGTTTCGACGCTCAGTCAGGTCCAGGGTAGCGATCCTAATCTCTATGCGGTGACTGAGTTATAATTAATGAAGAAAAAAGCGAAACCAAAGCGAATGGTGTGGATAATCTGAAAAAACAAACGAGAAATGTCCTCGGGAGACTCCTCTCAATTTTTCATGAAATTTTACGAGACAATAATTTCGTGCGGAAATGGTTGTTTGGACTGTAGTTCGTTGATGACGCTGATAAAGGAATATGTTTGACAAATGATACGAGAGAGGAGGCAGACGAAGGCATTTTTTAGCCTCATTTATCTTGTAGGGATGTTTGAGTGAAAATCGATGGTAGCTAAAGGGATTTGGAAAATAGTAGTGAGATTAACGAGTATGTATATTCCACACGTAAATGCCTAAGAATGCTTCGACGAGGTAACTTTTACAAGTTTTAGGTACGTCGGGGGGAACGATACTCCACTTTGATAAAACGCGAATTTTAACATGTTTGAGCGTATATCGATACTGCATCTGTATGTCGTGTATATCGTTTACACTGGGACCGTCACGAGTATTCTTTTGTACTTTTTTGAATCTATATGTATTAAAAAAATAAAAAATTCATTCAACGCAACTTTTCATATCAATTACGAAGTGAGGTTTCGTACTTTTTATACGAGTGACGCTTTAGACTTCTTTTACGGTAGACTACAGTAAGTTTTTACATTTTTACAAAGAAAACAAGCTAGATCGAAAATCAAATTTATATAACTAAGAAATATCGTTTTTCCATGGTTGCGTTCAATGGAATTTTCGACTTTGAGCAAGCACATTTCTTGCAGGAACTTTACGCATTCCCGATAAAGAAGGGACAAAGTGTTTGAATCGAATTCTCGAGGAAAGTTGTAATTTCGTTATACAAAGAATCGCACAAAACGTTGGTACCGCCGAATTGGGCAATTAACACTAACTGGTAGAATACCAAATTTTAATGAGAACCCTAAATCGCAGGGCCTTTTATGAACGAAAAAGGTTCACGAGATGGAAAACAAAACAAAATGATGGAAATCGATTGATGATTTTATGATTTTCGCGTTGCCAATTCATGCTGTTTTATGCATTTTTCAAATGTTCTCGAAATGTGTTCTTTTTTTCGAAATAAGAAAGTTTATTTGCGAATTGACGAAATACGAATCAATCGTTTCTAAAAAACTTTCCACCTCAGTAAGAAATCGGGGCAAGGCAATCGACGCGAAACTCAAAAGTTCAGAAAATCCTAAAAAGCTTATCGCCACTTTTCAGGCTCTAAAATGTGCATTGTTGAGTACAAAAAAGCTGAAAGCACACGTTAAACTTCACTTGAAAATGGCCACGTTGCAAGATTTTTTATATTGTTTTTTATACGATTGATAAATTGAAAAAAGAAAAGAAAAGTTTCGTGGGGTGCAAAGACTGCCATGGACTAGATACAAAATAACATAATGTATATATTACATGTATAAATACAAATTGTTTAATAGTTCTTTTCGATTGAACTTTTTTATATAAAAGATGATTGAAAAGAGAAAGAAAGCAGTCAAAGAGAAGAATACGTTTGCAACGAAATTACCGATGACCTTCTACCGAGCACTTGGCCAATCTGTACATAAAACAGTTAAGTAGAATGTAAGGAAAAATATGTTGTAAACGTGTAAAGTGTGATAATTTAAACTGATAATGTTCATACACGTAAGGGACGTGCTCAAGCATTGATTTTCTATGAATTCTTACAATTGGAAAATGAAAGACTGTTTCCCGGTGAGAGAGCTTGACGTCACAATACGCATGTACATCGTTCAAAACTTTTATCACTCTCTACAAGCGTTGCCCCATTTACCGCAGCGTTCGCTCTCATTGAGAAAAAGATTTCGTTGCATTTCTAGGTAAGACGATACGTGTATCTCAAGTTTGCCGTTTTCACAGACATAGTACTTTTTGCGATGAAAAAAGAAAAGCAAACGAGCGCGAGTGTGAAAACATAATAATTATACTTTAGCGACGAGGAAGAAAAAGAAAAGCAAACAGAAATTGTACTGTAAAAGAATTGTCTGTCGAGCAATTTCTCGTTAAAATTGATAATAAGGAGTAAAAAGTCTCGTCGTTGGCTCCAAAGAGATGAAAAGAGATCGAAGCAATTAAAAGGCAATCATAAATCGAGCGTTCGATACGAAGAGACAAAATTTTTGTAAATATTTGTAATATTTATTAAAGAGAAAATTTAGAAGTTAGGATTAAAGTTGCATTTAGGTAAGTTTCTAGCTAGCCTAAGAAGTTTGGATGTTGGTACATTTAATGGCAATTCAAGCGAGAATAATTATAAGCTAGAAAAACGGAACTATCAGTGTTTTCCAGAATCCGAATCTCGGGAGAATGTATTATGATGGCACGCGAAATGTCGAGCGCGGATTTCGGATGTCATCGAGAGACAAGGCTTCATCGTACCTATTGAACGAACAGTGTGCTAGTCACTAAATAACGTTACGTAACGTTGAGCAAAGAAATGAAAAATGGATCTCTTGCCAAATTTTTACAAAACAGCTCAAAATAAAACAAAAAACACATAGACAAGGAAACGGATATATTTGCTCTTTTCCCAAGTAATCGTACTATTACGCTACTATTAATAATAATTATTATTATTATTACAAATTAATCAAGACTCATAGCAGCGAACGATAACATGGTTTCAAAGCTCCGAATAAGTCTTTTATACGAGCGAGTTTAAGGAAACATTTGTAGTCTGTTTTGGCCATAAAATAATCAAACGTTCGATTCCGTTCAAATTTGCGTTTAAAAAAACGACTGTTATTGGAAACTGCCATCTTATACTTGTACATTATGTCGTGTAAACGGGATCAATGCTGCGATTAAAAGCTCGAAGCGATGAGCGATTTTGATGGATTTCGTTGTTTTGTATGAAAGACATTTTTTACGTTTTGTTACGCAGTTTGGATGCAATTGTTTTATGTTTTGCCGTATATAAACGAGGTTTTCCTACTTTCATTTCACAATCAATCGTTTAAACCCACGCGCTGTTGAGCTGAAAAGTATTTCTTTTAGGCATATCAATTTAGATTTTTAAGTATGGATGCGGTTTTTTTGAATCGGGTTACAAATGTCACTGGCAGTAGTGGAAAAGCCGTACTACTGTTGATTAATTAAATACGTACATTAGCGATTTAGAGAAAAATTGTTGAATAATCGCTTTCAACTTGTATGTGTTTTTTCATTCCGGTGCAGGTGCTCGAAGTGTGCGTGAGAGAGATAACTATATATATGTATAAGAGTATGGAAATTCGACTATATGTAGTGAAACGGACGCTTTTATCTGTAAATCTATTCGTTTCGTCAGAAACAAAATGAATCGAAGTGTTTTTTCTTCGGCGAAACGTCGCATATTGTATTTTTATTTGACAAATGTAGAAGTTGACAAGGTGTTCACGTAAAATGGAGCGAGTGTTTATTGATGAGAGAAAAGTTTATATCATTTGAAATTTCTTGAGCACACGAAGTTGGGAAAGATACTCTATTGCATCTTATTTCCATTATAAAAATTGCATTCCTCTTGTAATGGTAAACAATATTGTGACAAGAGAAGTAATAAAAATATGAATATGACGAATGGTTTTTTCTTTACCAAAAAAAAATGCAGAAGTCATTACTTTGAAGTGGTAAATATTTTATTGCAACGTTTTGGTACATAAATACAAGCTTAATCACATAAACTCGTTTTGTATCGAACACTTTCCATTTTTACATTGTTCATAGTTACAATAACCCGGATACGGAAAAGGGATAAATGAAAATGGACTCGATAATTCGATACGAAACGAGAGCCCCTATCGATAAATATCATGTTTCGCATATTTCGATGAAAAATGTACTCGGCAGCGTTCAGTTGTCAATTCCCTGTTATTCTAAATTTACATGTTATCACATCTTTTTTTTTTTGACGCTGATTCAAGATCTTTGGTGAACTCCAAAACTCTCCATTTCACGTCGCCCATTTACATATCCTTTACACAAAACTAGAAATATCGATCAAGTGGGAACCGTTAATGGTGATGTGTCGAATTTAATACTTTTCAAGCAATCACATTCCTTCGTGTTATCACATATTTTCATTTGAAAGCATGCAGCGATGGGCACGCGTACCCCTCATACTTTTTACGTTTTCTCTGATTTTACAAATATCAAATTTGAATCTTCAGAAAGACATTTGAATGCTTTGGCTGTTTTTCTTTGATAAATTTTAAGCGTTGAAAATGAAGTCTGTAGGTACCCATCACTGTAAGCGTGCAAAAATACAGTAGGTTTATGCATCATTGTGCTCAGCGATGGTAAGTAAATTCGTTACAAACTTGAACAACAAATTCGTAATATTCATAAAATTATTAAGTGGATTTGTGAAAAAAGTGACGAAATCGATGTTTGGTATTATCGCTGGTGGGAATCAAAGAAAACTCGATGATTTTCCTTATAAAATACGTCCAAGTAAGAATTATTGTGCGTTTTTTATCGGTGTAAAAGTACATTCTTACAAAAATAATAAGTACTACAAGCCACGGCGATGAAAAAATTAAAATATAATTTTCAATTAGTTTTTATTTTTTGCCAGGCAAAGAAAAACTATAGTTTTACACACAAATGAAAACAGGTTGTGTACATAAAAGAGCATATTTAAGACAATATGAAATAACAAAGTTTAATTCAGCAAATACTATACTTGACGAAAAATAACAGCTCAACTCCTATTTTCATTCCAGCTTTAGAAATGTAACATTTCATCTTGACTAAAGTAAAAATACTTATTCTTTGATTTTAATGAAGATTAGAATTTTTTAAACGCATAGGAACTGCTAATTCGTCGTACAGCGTTGACGAATTCAAATTTGCAGATTGCTCTCTTCACTGTAGATCAAAAACGAATCCAAGCTGATCTGCAAAAATGGAAAAAAATTAATTTCTTGGAAAATGCCAAATATTTACAACTGTAGAATTTGCTTTCATTGCCTCACCATGAACTTCTACCAGCGTCGATTACAAGTTGCAATAAAAATATGTTCTTTGAATTTGACAGGACAGGAAGTTACTACGATTTTGGATTGTCGAGTTCCTCTTTGA
>JABFQM010003405.1:0-11865 GCA_022816865.1 Zelostemma sp. ZL-2020
CATCATCATTACACGGATCCATGGTTGATACATTCTTACAAGATCCAGCGACTCGAGCGAGAATCCAGAGTGGCGTTTCCCGAGGGCAGCGTGTATTTGTTGGACGGGACCAACGAAAAGAATGACGATGCCAAAGTAAAGAAAGACGACGTCAAAGAAAAGAAAGAAGCCTCGAGTCCGAAGAAACTGCTCAACAAAAGGAAAAGAAAACTCGAGTCTGCCAATGAGGAGAGCAACGAGGAAGATCAAGTTCAGAAGAAAGTGCGCAAGCTGAAAACTCCTGCCAGTCAGCAAAAAGATGTTTACAAATCTGTCAAGATGTTGGATCTGCAGTGAGTCTTTTATGGCAAAAAGATCGCTGGAACAAAAAACTATTTTGTAACTTTTCGCAAATTTCAGCTCGGCGGAAAAGCTCAAAGTCGTGATAAAACCGTGGATTCGAGTCGACGGCGTCATTAATCAGCGCGTTCTTCATCGCATGATGGGGGCGGTTTTGGCGTACTGCATCAAACATCCTGGGGTTCTGTTGTCCAAGGTGCAGGCGAGATTCATCCCCGCTTTGCAGCCGTTCCACACGCGAGAATTGGTCGAGGTTCGAATTATTCAGTTTCGAAAAATTCAATACATCTAATCTTATATTAAAATGCATCCAGATTCTGGTGGACTTGGAATGTTTGAGTACAAAGGCTCTGAAGACGCGAAAAGTGACGCTGTTTTCGAAACCCTCAAATGTCGATTTGTGTAAGTTGTTTTTAAATCTGTCGAATAAAACGAGTAAATCTTTATTTTGGGTATAAATTAATTAAATGTTAACACTGTTTCAGCTTTCAAACCGGATCTCGCTTCGAATGACGAGCTCATGATCGAACCTGTGATCGGCGCCTCGCTGAAGTTTGGCTCTTTCCTTAGCAATAAATCATACACATTAAATTTCCTTTCGTCGTAAGAAGTTGTTGTATTACAAAATGTAGATTAAACTAAAGATAAGGAGAAAAAAACCGTACATGCACAACTCATTAGAGACGTGATGGCCTTTTCTCCCTCAATAAAATTTCACAATTCATTCGTAACTACAATGATTCCAACTGCGAGAAGGCACCGTGAGCGTTAATGCGGTTAGTCGTGTTTAAAATTAAATTACAAGTAACTATAATGAAGTGTTACAAAAATAATAGTATCCATAACGTCTTTTGACATATGCGTATTGCCATTTATCCTAAATGCGACGTGAAATGAAAGAAGGGACTTGACAAATCCCTTTCGTCATGTCGTGTCACAAATATTAAATATTTTATTACGAAACAATCATTATGATATACATGCTTCGCAAATAAATTCTCGTGCTTTTCTCGATGTCAGAATCTCGTCGTTGCGATTCCACGCCAAACGGTTTCGCACACGGTACCTACACTTATCGATGAACTTGCTAAATGAATTACTTAACAAATTTGAGCATAGCTCTGTAAAATGAATTTTATTTGTATACGTGTATACATGTACACACATACACGTTTATATGTACACATATATACTTATATCTATGCGCATAAGTATACAATTAATAAATTTTTCAACGACATACACGTAAATTTATATTATCCTACGTTTTTAGACGCAATGAAAATCTCACTTGATTACGAGTCGCCGAACAGTGGCAACGAGGTAATCAGAAGGCGCAATCCAATGTGAAGAAAGCTTACGTATATCTTACCATATTACATATACGTGGCAATAATATTCGGAAACGATACATGTCTAGAGGTTAAAGAACATTAATTGGGCTGAATAATAAAAAAATAATTGGTTGAAAAAGAGTGAGAATGTAATGATCGCTACGTGTCATACTTGAATATTATGTAATAAATGTCATTCAAGACACATTGAGGGACCTATCAGTAATTGCTACTGGTGACGGAAAAGATACCATTGCGCACTATGTCCTTTTCCTCTAATGCGATAGAACCTGTACCATCATTAGAATTCATTTTATATACATACACTGTCTTTATTGTTCGGCTAATAGTAAGTCAGATGCAATGCAAATGTTGTGAAAGGGTAATTTAAAAAAATATCAAATCCTTCTCAACCGCAAGATAAAAGGGCTGTGGGGACACGGGCAAAGAAAGGGTCGAGTTCCTGGGAGAACTCGCGTATGCCAGATACCATTAGACAGCTACGGCAATTACAGTGTTCTTCCATCTCTTCTGCTCGGAGATTCTTGCGAAACATACAATCTGACCCGCGCGCTTCGAATCTGAGTTTTCCACCGAGAATTTCTTTCATTTGGTATGTACCTAACAAGCACAAGAGTCTCCCTTGCCGTTGTTCCTTTGGTCGTTGGTCAGCTTTATCTGATCCGGGAACTCGTTGTACAATTCAACCTGTTGGGCATTTGAAAAATTAGTTTTTCAACTCTCAAAAATCGTTACATCAACTTTTTTATATTTCACCTCGCTCTCTTGTGCCAGAGCATTTTTCGCTATGGTTTGAAATGCTTGCTCTACATTGATGGCTTCCTTGGCACTGGTCTCGAAGTACGGTATATTATTTTTCGACTGGCACCACTGCTGTGCTCTTTTGCTGGAAACCTAAAGACAAAACGGAAATTAGCTCTTTCAGTCTTCAAAGACCCGCCAGACGAATAAGAACCGCAGCGCTCACCGCTCGATTTTCAAAATCGATTTTGTTCCCAAGTACGACAAAAGGGAAATTGTCTGGGTCCCGGGGCGAGGCTTGAATCAAGAACTCGTCCCGCCAAGAATCCAGAGATTTGAAGCTAGTGGGTGCTGCGACGTCGAACACTAACACGCAACAATCCGCGCCTCTGTAAAATGCTACTCCCAGCGACTGAAATCTCTCTTGTCCCGCGGTGTCCCAGATCTGAAATCAATGCTCAACTTAGTACTTTTTTCAAGATATTGTTTACATTCGGTTCGCCATGGTTTTACCTGCATGGTTACTATCCTGTCGTCCACCATGACTTCTTTTGTAAGAAAATCTGCACCGATGGTCGCCTTGTACTGATTACTAAATTTCTTGTTGACGTATTGGTTCATCAGAGAAGTTTTACCGACTCCGGAATCTCCCAGGATTATAACTTTCAAAAGGACTTTCTTTCGAGACGCCATTGTGTTCTCTGTGCTGCAATAGAATTATAAAATATTATATTAATTTACAAGTTTTTTCTTTATTAACAAAAAGAAATGGTCAATGTATTTTTCGATTTTTATCAACTCGACTGCCAAGCACAGTGAGTCATTCATTACTCGGTTCTATCATTTCTTTGAATTGGACAATGACATTTGTTTGGCAAAGAAACTCGAGTCTCGCGTCACATCTTTTGTACCTTAATATTCGATAAATTCGTTTCTTCGAACCCTTTGAATGTTGGACACAAAATTATCTTTTAAAACGTAGTTTTACAGCTTTGCCAATAATTTTTTGTGCAATCGAAAGACGCTTCGATACAATCAACCGGATGGAAAAATTACCTTTTAAAAATGAACTCGATTCGTGGCAGAAGATTCAAGAAATACGATCCTTAGTATGACGTCACAGGGCAATGTTTAGTCAACGCATTATCGTTGGTGCGACGAAACTAGCTGAAAATGAAAACAAAAGTATTAAAATCAATTATCAAAAAACTCGACGTAAAATTACGGAAAAATGTGTTCGACGAGTTTCGATTCGAGAAAACGTACAGCGGAAAAGGCGAAATTGACTGACACGAAATAGGAGTAATCGCGCACGGAGATAGAGATAAACAGAGCCGAGTGCGCGATCTGTTGGGGCGCAAATATCGTGCGACAGTTCGATCCCGTGGAATTCCCAGCGCAAATAATCAGCTAATGTTTCATGAATCACCGCGGCGGATCAGGTGGAAAAGTACGCGCTCGCACTCGAGGTGACGTCGTTTAAGCTCTCGTAAAAATGCATCTCTCTCTTCCCTTCTCTCTTCATCGCGAGAGAAAAGAATCGGGAAAAAAACAAGGGTTCGGAGGAAATTCTCGTCGTGGCGACGAGGGACGTCGACACTCCCCGGCTGACGCGATTTCGCGACGTGTCGAGGCGAACACGGATCGAGGAAGACACGGGAGAAAATTCTTATTCGAGGGCAGAGGCCCCGCAAAATTGTCAACACGCGAAGCGAGCAGCTGCGATTTGTCAATTCCCGGGGAACGTCGCCTCGTCGGGAGCGAAGAACAGGGATGCTCGGAAACGGCGCAAAAACGATACGCGCTGCGCGATACCTACGATCAATTAATTCGATGTAGGGAGCAACAAAACAACGTGAAATTCCACTTCGCACTGCACACAAAGAAAATGGCGTAATAGAAATCACGATTAATCATCAGCGATATTTCGTCACCTGTTCTCGCAGGTCGATTTACTCATCGATATAAATCGACACCTCGAATTCTCTCTCTCTCTCGATCGATTTACAGAGCGCGGAAAATTTGAAATTGCAATCTGATTCTTTTTTTTATGCCTTATTCATTATCTTACGTTCTTCGTTGAACTCCCGAAGCGTCTCGTTTAAGAAGAATGGAACTTGGCGTTGTCGTTTTCAACGGGAAAAGAATTTTCTTCGATTAATCGAGGAGAGGAAGAGATGCGTATGCGTGGCCTGCCAACTATTTCCGACGTACACAATTTCAACAAGCCGCACACAATCGCGCGCTGTCAAATACGTACGAGCCGCGACCGATGACGTTTATGCGCGAGATTTCCTCATCGAAACAGTATTGTTCCGTCAGTGCGTGTTAGTCAAAAAAACATTAAGGCAGTCTGCAGCTTTTTCACGTCGTCTTCCTTTCCCTCGAAACCTTTTCGTTCCTTTTATCATCGATTCGGCCGAAACTGAAATGTGTCGCGCCTGAACTTTTGGGCGAAAAAAATTTCCGCGGAGAGGTTAGAAACGAAGCATTTAGACCCCGCAAAAACGGGTCGTCATTTCGAGTAAACGACAAAAAATCGTCGAGCGAAATGGGATTGACCATAAGCAGCGTGCTGACACGCCTTTTCGGCAAGAAGCAGATGAGAATATTGATGGTCGGTCTCGACGCCGCGGGGAAAACAACGATTCTCTACAAATTGAAACTGGGCGAGATCGTCACGACTATTCCGACGATTGGCTTTAACGTCGAGACCGTCGAGTACAAGAACATTTGTTTCACCGTCTGGGACGTCGGCGGCCAGGACAAAATCCGCCCTCTTTGGAGGCACTACTTCCAAAACACCCAGGTTTGCCCTCTTTGTTTACCCCGCTTTATCTACGATGAAATCACGTCTTTTTTCGTGTACTCGTCGTTTCATCATCTCCGATCACGTGATCTTTGTCATCACGAAAAGTTAAAACCGTTGCGAATTAATGATCGAACAATTTTTTCATGCCATTTTATTTTTCGTTCGTTGAAAATAATTTGTGAATTTATTTTAGGGCCTAATTTACGTGGTGGACAGCAACGACCGAGAGCGCATAAGCGAGGCCGAGCGAGAGCTGGGGAACATGCTGAAGGAGGACGAACTTCGGGATGCCGTACTCTTGGTGTTCGCCAACAAACAGGATTTACCAAACGCAATGTCTGCCGCTGAATTAACGGACAAACTCGGCTTGAACTCGCTCCGCGGTCGTCATTGGTACATCCAGAGCACTTGCGCTACTCAAGGTCACGGACTTTACGAAGGACTCGACTGGCTCAGCAACGAGCTCGCCAAAAAGTGATACCGTCGAACGTCCCCCAACCCTGGCTCTGTCATTTTTACTGAAACGTTAAATCGTCTCGTCCCGTTTGTATTCGAAATTTGAACATTGGTAGGATCGGATGGAAGCTTCGCTTCGTACCTCCGAATTAGCTCGGACTTCAAGGACTTTATTAGGCACGTGATCATTGTATCAAGATAAGGAACTTGATTTCACTTGGCCTTTACTAGAATGAAAAATATTGGGAAATGGAATAAAGTTCTTGACGGTCGAATCACACTTTTTCAAAGTTTTCAAGAGTGTCGCGCGACTTGTTTGATTGTAAAAACTGCGCTGTTTGAAAATGAACATTTCACTGATGAGTCAGTGGAGGTAAATGCCACATATTCGAGTCTGTCACTGTCGTGTTCATTTTCCTCTTTACAGAGTTGATTAGAGTTAAATTATAATTTTTTGCCCTGTATTATTCTGTAGTTCCGTTGGATGATGGAAGAAGAAAAAAATCTTATCCATTTGTTATGAATTCCTGCATAAACTATGAATTGATTCGAAATGTCTATCTGTTTGCGTTGCGAAGAAAGTAAATGTGAAATATGAATGTACGAATAAGTGACATGAAAATCTTTTTTATGATACATAAAAGCCGATTTTGTAATGGAACATTTGTACTTTACAAATATCTAGTTCGTAAGCCAAGGATGAAAAATAAATCACAAAATGTAACGGTTCATTAACACACGTGTTGTTCTAATTAAAGATCGTATTTCGTTGATGCTCGAGCATTCCAATTTTTTAAGCACCTGGAATTGTTTTGACCGTTTTCAATGATGCACAAGTTCATTTGAAAATTAACCCTTATTTATTACGTTTATGTATAACTTTTTTTTATTGTACAAAATCGTACGTACATCGTGGAAGTGTCGTGAAAAGTATAAAACAATTTTCACTAACGAAAGAAGTGTCGGGAACAACGATGTTCTCGTCGCATCTTTAATTGATACATAGTTGGTGTTGTTTCTGGCATTTGTTACTTCTCTTACAGTTATATTCACTAATCGACTTTTTCTCGTAAATTTATTCGTAATTATTTATAGAAATTATGTACATGTTTCCTAAATAAACGAGGTGCACAATCACAAATCTTCACGTGACTCATATGGACAATGTGTATCAGCTTCTTAAAAAAAAGGATCGATCAAACTGAACAAAGTTCAGATCTCATACAATATTTCGACCTAATTATAAACTCGAATTTGTTTTTTTGATTAAAATAACCGCAGCATTTCGTAATAGCTTTGCATCGAAAAAAATTGTGGCTCGAAGAAAACTGGCACAAACCGATCCCAATATTCGCAACCTTCGCCATTGCAGGATCTGAACAAGGACTCGTTTTTTACCAGTAAAAAACATCGGCTTATATACAATACAAATTCGCAGCTCTATCTACTACACATAAAAATATACTACATCAAAACAGCTGAACCACGTAGAATTACATTTCAACGATTTATAACTTTGTAACAAACAACTTTTGATGTACGTAACAATCTCCGAAAACCCTCATTTTTGCAACCAAGGGGTATTGTTCGTGTACGGCGTAGCGATCCCAAGGGCGGGGAACTGAAGTTCCAACGTGTGATTAGCTAAATGTGCTTTGAGATCGAAACTTCGCAAGATTTGTTCGCAAGTCGCACAAGGCTCCAGGTTTTTAATAGGGCTGCTCATCTCCTTCTTGTGCACCCTGAACAATTCCTGCTGCTTCTCGATGTCGGGCAGCAGCACCAGTAGTTCGGGGAAAATTTTCTCATAGGCGGAAATGCCCATGCTGTCACGACAGCGTATATAATATTCCTCCGCGTCGCAAATTCCTTGTCGGAACAAGCCGCTGACGTAACGAAACTCGTTAAGATCGTCCTCGTTGTCCAGCGCCTCCCTCACATTAGCCACCAGATTTTTGTTCCGTTTTTGAAAGTCCGTCGGCGCAGCGAAAGAATATTGCCTGTTTCAAAGAAAAACGTTATCGATTAAATGCGCAAATTCGATTAAAATTTAAAAACATAAGGAATCGAATAAACTTTTACTTTAGTTTATTGTTATCCGGAACGATCGAGTAGCTCTCCCCAGAACTGTTCGTAAAAGTGAGCCCGTTTTCGTGCGGCGCTTTGGTACAAGCCTTGCCAAAAAATCCCGGTGGCGGAGAAACCACGGGGGCGCTGATACTGAATCCTGGGGGCGGTCTGTTCGTCCCGGAACTTCCCAAAGCCGGGAAATCCTGGCTCCTTTGTACATTGTTATTCGACGAGTTCAAACTGTCGATTTTGAGCTCCGAGCGCTTCCTTTGCACAACGGAAGTGCCGTTGCTGCTGACGCGATTCTGGTTTTGCGGCTCCTTCTTGGAGCTCCCGGCATTGCCCGATTCCATCTTCGCCTCGTTACCCGATTTAGAATTTTTATCCGATATTTTTTTCGCTAAAGCCTCGCTAAACCCTGTCGTCCCGTTTCCCTGGGTCTGCTTTACTTTTTTCTTTTTCGCCTTTCCTTTGGTAGCGTCAGCGGTCGCGGACGAGGACGTGGAAACAGACAACTGTTTATTCGCTTTCGAAGGCCGCTGCAAACTCGGGAAATCTTCCCCGGAGCGAATAACCGGCGGAGGCGACGCGACCTTTTTCGCCCGCGGGGTTTCAGGTTTCTTTATGCACGTGGTGACTTTCGTCCATTGGCCAACGGCGTTGGTAACAGTGGGTTGCGAGCTCGCCGAGCCAAGAGCTGGAAAGTCCTCGTTCATATGCAGGGGCCTGATGCGGATATTAGGCCCGGAGACTCTGGTGGTGAGGGTACCATTCGACTTATGATTAACGTGAATCGAGAGATTCGGTCCGGTTGAAGATTGCGGACGCGAGTGCCCGCTTGAACTTGCGGAACTCGACACGCTCAAATTGACGCTCTTCGAGACGCTCGGAGGGTCCGAGCTCGGGCCCAGAGCAGGAAAATCTTCGTCCGTGATTTGACCGGGTTTTCGGCCGCTGCGTATCGTCAGGTTACCACGGCCCTTCATGTGGGCGATGTTCGGGATTATCGGAGCGGTGTTTCCCAGCGTAGGAAATTCCTGGGTGCTGTGCATGTCAACGGAAGGCTGCTTCACGTATATCGGTTCCTCGGGGACCATAAAGTTTTTCATGCCTCCAACGGCACCCAATTCTTGATCCCGCGAGTGCTCGGGAATGTAATCCCGGGGAGTGCGCGGACCCGGGGGTCCTCGCCTGTTGACCCTGTTGTCGCGCGGCGCCAGCGTAAATTCCAGTTCCAGCGTTCTCGCCTGTTTTGCAGCAGCTTTACCCAGTTGCTTGCCATGCATAGAAGCTTTGTGAGCCTTCAAATCTATGTCGGACCTGAAAACGCTGGTGAACTTTTCCTCGACACAGGAGCCTTCTTCGCAGAGGAAATGCTCCTGTCGGAAATGTTCGCGAAGATAATCGTAGGAGCTGTAGTAGTGATGGAGACCATCCGCGTCGCAAAAATGGCAGAACAGATGGTCGCGCCTCAAATGACGGTAGAGCTCGTCGTTGTCCATGTAACGCTGGTCGCAGAACTCGCAGAGCGGGTGACCCTTGTGACTTTTGTCGTCCACGTCGCCTTTTCTGCGATGCAGCGCCAGGTCAGCTCTCGTGTAGCATCGTCTTTCATTGGAGAAGATCTGGAATAAAAACACATTTTAGAAACTTGTCATTCATGGTCCGTCGTTCAATATTCCTTGTCAACAACCTTCAAGTCTTTCACACACAAGTCGCAATAATGCAGCTCATGCTTGCGTCGCATGTGGTCCTTCAGGCTGTTGAAGTTGTTGAACATTTGTTTATCCGAGCAGAGTTTACAGGTGTGCGCTAAAAGAGTGTTGAACTTGTTTTGAATTTCCTGGTTGTCAAAGTAGATATTGTACTGAGAGTCGAAAAGACCGCTCTTTCTAAGATGACGGAATGGCCGGATCTCCTCGGTAAATACAACTTTGGGAAGATCCTGGCGGCAGATCGGGCACTCGTTTTGCTGGCACAAGACTCGCATCCGCGTACTGCACTCGAAGCACACCGGATGCTCACACATACCGATGCTATAAAATTTGACATTCTTGTAACACACGACGCAGGTGTTACTGTAGCTGTTTTCAGACATGTTTTCAGACATCTTTCCCCAGTCGTCGTTTCCTGGACAATTTCAGAAAGTCGATCCTGGAAAATTAAGGTTGGGTTACCAATTTTTGAAATCCCTTGGAAAACGTGAAAACGTGACTCGCGCATCGGGGTTATTTCATGGACGATCGAAAAATCGGGAGTAAAACTGATCGGAAAATTCATCGAAATTTTTTCGCAGTTGACGTAAATATTACGCTGACTTACCGTAAGACGAATGCGGATAGTGGTGGTCCGAAAATAGATATGGAACTACGAAAATTGGCATCGAACAGATGGTGAGAACTGTCTGCAATAACAAGGTTATCAGACCTCGACTTTCGTCCGTGTTTTTGAAAAATACGCGGGATGGTGCTCGGGCGAGATTAGCGTCCGGAAATTATTCGATCTCTTTCGGTGCGGTCTTTAGGGATATTTGTAAATGACAAAGATTGCATTGATAAATTTTAAGGTACATTAATTTTTATAGATAAGAGATTGACAGATTTCGAGATCCCTTCCATACGGGAAAAAACGGCCCGTCCTTCTCTTTCTTGCGTCTATCTCTTTTCATGCAACAGGACGGAACAAAAAACATGATCGGAAAACTCGCGCTTACACCGTTTACACCGCGTGAAAATGTTGAATAATGTTGAAAATTGTAGGGTTTTCGATCGGGTAGCTGAGACTGGTGATATTTCAAAAGGAAAATATGCAATTTATACGTATTTTTATATTTAGTGTAATGTATTACATTGAAAACAAATGGTTGTCTGTCTTTTGTTACTTCAATAAGAGAGACGAAGACAGTATTACTGGACAGAGTTGGGTTTATAATGGCGGCAAAAACTGAGATTCGAAAGTAAAAATTAGGGCATGACAAATAAAAATACAACGTTAATATAACCTAACATTAAACTCGAGAAATTGTTATATTAGGTATTTCTTATTTCCCTGATTTTATTGCACAATTTTTAACGAATAAACTCGTTTTTAGAAAGAGTTAACAATATCGATCGTTTTTACCTCGAATAAATTATTCCGTGAAGTGTTTGTACTGAATCTCGAACTCGAAATAAAGAATTTATTACAAAAACAATATTTCCAAGGCGATAGAAAAAACAAGCCTTGTTCCTGCAATAATTTGTATCACTTGTTGACCCTTATCAAAAGTTCATTGTTTACGAAAATTTCAAGTTTCCTTGTATTTGTTTAATTTTTTATCAGTCAATTAAGATCATAAAAAGTATTCGTGCCAATGACATTATTTTTAGTTCGCATAAAAACAATTATAAACAATGAAAAGTTTAAATAAAAAATGCCAAGACTTTTCGAGCGAATTCAAAAAACAATTTTTTAATATAAATTGTATAATTTTAGCAGGGATTTAATTTAACAAAATAACATCGAATTATTTCGCAGCTGAAACGTCGAGAAGTTACAATAAATGTTTCTTTACAAAGTTTATTTACGAAACATCGTAACGAGAGTCGTAAATAATTTTACAAACTTTTTTCGCCATAAATTTATTGTTTCGCTGCAGACACTTCCAATTTTATTTCAACACTTTTTGAAAAGATGCGTCTTGCAGTTTAGTCGTTTAATTCAAATGTGGAAAAAGACATCATAAAGGAGCGGTTTGTTTTTACTCATAATAAAATGGTCTGTTCTTTAGTCCTTGCTTTCCTTTGATCTTGTGTATACAACTACCCCTTCATCTCAGAAATCTTGCACAATTCCCCATCCTCTTTTCAAACCAAGTCTTCTAACAAAACTGTTTCAAAGCTTTTTCATTTCCCGATCTCGCATTTCAGGAAATCATTTTAAATTACAGTCGATCCTAATTCTGAAATTATTGTCATCGAGTTTTGAATTTGTAGTGAGTTAAAATAAAATATTGTGTATGTGTGGGTGCAAGTACGTGTGAGAAAGCGTGGAGT
Source organism: Zelostemma sp. ZL-2020 (assembly GCA_022816865.1). Classification (NCBI taxonomy): domain Eukaryota; kingdom Metazoa; phylum Arthropoda; class Insecta; order Hymenoptera; family Platygastridae; genus Zelostemma; species Zelostemma sp. ZL-2020. Next base: position 11,808 of record JABFQM010003405.1, read on the forward strand.
CATGTGTCGTCATAGAGATGGCGTGAGTGGCAGGAAGCGAGTGGACGAAGGAAGAAAG
>JABFQM010003406.1:0-11853 GCA_022816865.1 Zelostemma sp. ZL-2020
ACGCACGCACGCACTCGATGTAGAGGAGAGAAAGACGACGCGGAGAAAGCAACGGTCCGTTGATCCTCAGAGGCACCTCAGCGCGCACCGGCCGCTCTGTTGCTCTCGCCACAGATTCAGCATGACGCACATTCGTCACTGGTTTCTCGCGTTTCGACGCGTCGTTCGGTTTTTCACGCCGTTTTATTTTTTATTCTGGGCAACGAGCTCGCGGCACTTCCGGCGCGACGACTCGGTTACACACGAGCGAAACGTACGGTAGGAGCCGGTCGACTCGACGGCTCGAGCGCTGCCTGCGCAGTGAAGCACGCTCGGAATCCCAGCCCCGCCAGTGGCGGCTCTGTGTCTCCCTTCTGCTCGCGTTCGTTTCTGTCGAGCCGGCCACTCCACCCCCGTGCGATTCCGCCGCTTTTTCAACCTTTCTCCGCTTGTCTCTCCATTTGCCGCTTTTTTTGCCGGAAACCAGCGGGAAGTCTAACCCTTGTTGCGACACTGAGAAGAACAAGCTACTTATGATACTCAATATTTGAGTTGACTCGAACTTTTTATGATTTCCACTTGGTACCGAGGAAATTGGATCGAGGACATTCTGGTGATTAATACAGCGAGGGAAAACATGTTTCTTTTCTTAGTGAATGCATGAACTTTTCAATTTTCTGATACCGGAGTTTCTTTGTGTAAAAATGTTTTGTATCGAATGTCTTTTCGAACAAATGGATCGCTGGTACCGCGCGGTACCAGTGGGTAAACTGAAATGTTCTTCCGGAGGTGACTAAACGCTTCTAAATTGAACGTACTAATTCCAAGTTGTTTTGTTCGTTCGTGAAACGACAGAGTTTGAGAAACGGATAATTATTTCGAGTACGACGTTCCTTAAATTAATCAAATTGAGTAATTGGCCTTCTGCCGGAGTTCTTAAGCCTACCTGTCAACGTTATAGCCGTACTTTCATGAAAAAAATCTGATACTACCATTTTTATGATTTTATATACTTACGAGAGCAATTTTGAAGTGACAATACTATTTTTCCTCTCATTTCTGGACTCGATGAATGGTAAAAATAATGACCTAGTAAAAAATGTTTTTAAAATTGGTGCACTTTAAAAAACTCATTGTCTGTTCTTTTCTCAAAGATGCTCGAATTAAATTCCAATTTCCAATGACGTCGGTCAAATATAATTGTTCACTGTTTGACGTAATTATTACATCAAATCTCAAAAATAAACTCATCACATTTTGACATGTAAGTACGGATTTGAACTTTATAAATGACGTTTCTGGGTATCCCGACTCACAATTAGCTTCGCATCGATTGCAAGCCGTGCTTGAAAGAATTTTTAATTGCATGTCAGTTGAAATTGGAGTTTATAAATTGGTAGTTTGTGCGGTTTTTAGTTTCAGGTTAAAATCAATAATATAAGCTGTGCCGGGTTTGATTGAGTGAGTTAGCATTCGAGTAATTGTGATCGTTAAGTGACCGACTATCGTGTTATATAAAAAGGTATAAGCGGATGTGGAAAATGTTTTATGAACCAATTCGACTTTTGCGTCAAGTTTTTATGTTGTTGAGAGAACTCGATACTGTATAGTCACTGGCCATTGTGATTCGTTGTTTAATAATTGTCGTCTCTTCTTAAGTTAGAAAAGTTCCATTTTTCATAGAATGACATTGAGAGAAGAGAGTGGTTTGTTGGATGGAAATGGGATTCGAGATGAAGGTAAAAACGACAGGAAATTTCATCTTAGACTTTGGGTAGCGCGAACGACGTCTCAAAAGAAATAAATAATATATTATATTTTCCGTATTGAAGTATCCATTTATAGAACACATAAACTTCTGATCGTAATCCTTCGGGAGATAAGTCCACATAAACTGGATTGGTCTATTTCTACCTTATTCAAAGCTCAAGCGATTTTCAGCTCGAAATCTGATTAAAATGATAGATTCTGTACGTAGACTTGATCGTTTTATAAGGCAGATTCGCAGTAAAAATTCATTTGTTTTTATAATTTTAGTATAATAAAATATGTGTAATGTAAGTGAAGTTAAAGCTTACAGACAGTTTCGTTTAAAAAACAATGAGCTGCCTGCAAAATTTATTGAAAATTCGTATTGGAGAAATTATTTTCGACTCGCGAGTTGAACATGTGCCGTTTATAAGAAGAAATATAATAAATAATCCTCATCGTCCTAATTATTTGATTTAGAACCAGTTTACAAATTTGGTTCTTCAAAAAAAAACAGACGAACTTGAGCAAAAGCTACATAAATATCTCATTGTTGGGAGTGAGACGAGTTTTGGCTAAAATTGCTTTTCGGATTAATCTCAAAAGATAATGATTGATGTCTGGTTAAAGATTGAAATACACCAGATTGAGAAAGTAAAAATAATGGCAACGAATAAAAATTATTGTACAATAAAAATGTGACAAAAAGCTTCGTTTGTAATTTATATTAGGAACAACAAAGAAAAGGTTTACATACTGACAAATCAATGAAAAAATATTGCTTTCAATTATTACCGTCATCAATTTTATGTACGCTTTTTTGCGAGAAATAGCCTTTAATAAAATTTTCAAAAGTTAATTGGAATTTAAATTGTGCAATGAAAGTTGGGAAATAATGAAATGAATAATTCAGATGTGCGAGCAATGCGAAATACTTCATTCGTCATAACAAAATGTTTTCAGTTCAACATTTATTTAGAGAGAAAAGTGCCGTATCGGAATAATTGAAAAGTATGGAAAATAATTTTGAATCGCTCGAAATTAATTAATTATTAAGACAATCAATAAGACAGTGTATTATGGTTCATAATTTATTAGTAGAATTCGCGCGATAAATCATTCAGATACACTTTATCCAGGGCAAATAAACAGTTTTCAATCACCAATTAAATTTTTATTCTTGAATTAAGAAGTGCTGTATTTGATCTCATTTTTAATACGACTCAGCAAGACTCGTACATGTGAACTCTGCATTTTTTAATAAATTCGTGAACAACAATAGCGTTCGTTAAGACAAAGCTGCTAAAGATACATTGTCTTCGTTTTTGTGGTTGCAACAGAGGATTCGATAATACGAAGCCTTGTTAGTGTAATGGAGGTGAGCATTGACCGCTTTTTCTCATTGAATTGTACGATTGGTCTATAAACGTGCTCCAATGTTTTCAACCATGTGAGGAATTTAAAAAGGGACGAAAAGTTTCAAAGAAATGCAGCAAAGCTAGCACTTCTGGAATAAGTTCTGTTACACAGCATAACAAACATACAAAATTCAGTAGCAACAAAATCATCGAATATAAATCTGCTTTCCCCCCTTCTTTATGAAATTTTAAGCTCGAAGAGATGGCTGCTTTCATTAAAGAGCAAAACTTTTCCGCGAGGGCGCGCCGGCCGTGCACGCCGCAGCGAGGTTTAGGAAATTGAAAAGAAGAGATTGTCGAGCGTGGAGATAAATAAATAAGAGGGCGAGATCGGGCTCTCGTAGCGAAAGGCTCGAGTGTAATTTCGTACGCAGCTCGCTCGTTTGTCCGGCTGGGGATTTTCCTCTTTTTTCCTTTTATTTATTTACAGCCCGAAAGGTACAGTAACGAGGCCGAGGTCTTGATGAAGCACCGTCCGTAAGACTCGTCCCAAGGCAAGGAATATCGCGTCTCTCAATTATTCAAAGCTAAAGACCGCCATTGGTCATGGTGTCCGTTACCTCGCGGTGTAGTGATACCCAAGCTGGAGCGAACCCTATTTTGGTTGAGAGTCGAGGAGTGGGTCCAGGAACGATGGACCGTGTGCCGCAACATGTGCTAACTTAACTGAAGGGATTACGAGCTTAGTTAATGGATGCCCCGTACACGCTCGGGGGCAGCATGGCTGCGCCCGCGACTCCCGCTACCATCTAGCTGATGGACTTTGCGAGTTTTTCATATAACAGATTCCAGATTAAGTCTGGAACAAACTCTGGGACGGAAATCTCCGTGCATTAATCCTCTCTCCGTTTAGCGAAGGGCGCTCGGAAAAAAAGTCATTACGCGTTTGTTCGCGTTCGAGATGTCGGGGATGAACGTCCTCTGCTTTTTCTTCGAATTTCCGATGTTCAATTTTCAATTTGAATCGCACGTTATCGTTGGAAGCTGTTGGGCGTTATACGTATTTACTTAAGCCATTCCTCAGTTACGAGCAGTCTCTCTGGTTACTCGTAAGCCACGGTAATCCTGGTGGAATCGTTGGTAACTAAACTTCGGGAACAGCGATAACACACTCAATTTAATGGGTGACCTTATGTACTTGTACGAGTATCCCCGGAAAAAAGTGCTTTAATGAATTTAGTTCGCATGGAAAACAACGCGAGGAGTTTTAATCGAATAGGGAAAATATACGTTGGCCTATTTCCGGTGCGCTTCGACACTTGGAATATAGAGATTTTCTTTACTTAAATTGCGTCGGGCTTGATGCAACAAATTTATAGGCACATTTACGAACTTTCGACGTGATTCACGCTATAATCTATAGAAGAACAATGAATCATAAAGTTTCCGACTTTTCCCACCCAGCATGGAAATGTTACACAGAAAAAGTTACTCCGAAGAATTTGTAATCACACGTAAAAAGCTTTGTCGTAATTTACGTCGCGTTGTTTCTAAATATTAGTACCTACAACTTGGATCGTGCCAACAAAGTTTCGCGTTTCGATGATGAGAAAAAATTCCCGACGGCAGTGAATGGAGCATTTCTCGAGTGTTGTCTGAAGCGCTCCAATTCGCGGCGAGACTTTCGAGGAATTCCCGTCGAAATCTCTTGCTCCATTATGGAAACGAGTCTACTAATTCAAGCCGGAGCGACCGATCTCAGCCGACAGTCAATGGCCCAGGAGGGTATCAAGCACAGATTGCATTATTTATCGTTCGCGTTTCAGCTTGCGAGAACTTGCCAAGCTTGTACGTTCGAGATCCCCCGGTGCCCACAAATCCGCCAAGATATTGACATTCGCCTTCTTCTACTTTTTCCATTTACTCCCGGCGTGACCATCTTTTCTACTCACGTACTTTGTTCCCATTCTTAACTCAGCGAAGACGCGCGATTTCTACCTGGAGAAACTTTAACTATTATCGGTGTTGTAATCAAAGCTCTGCGAACGACAGCTCGACAAACTTGCAATTTTCTTCGGAGGTCGATTCCTCTAAATTCTTCCTCCGAGCAATATTTTTACCCACGGGTAAAAAGTTTTCAGGGATCTGCGAGTTTTGGAACAGTTATCTCCGGTAAAGGTAACGATCGCACTTTCGCCAAACGTTGGTTTTACATTGGAAGGTGCTTGAAAAAAAGTAGAAACAACCGTGAGGAGGAAAACTGAAAGTGCAATCGCGTTTCGCGATAAGTGGAAACACTGGGCGCTACGTTACCGTAGTAGTGGCTTTATTCGTGGATTGCGGTTACTGCGTGACTTTACAGACAGACCGTTTTTAAGATATTCATACCAAAGAGTTTTTTCCAGCGTTTTACTCGGAATTCTTGAGTTGGTACACGGAGCTGTATTTTTTCTGTGACGTTGTTCGTTTTTCTTTGTCACATACAAATTTAACTGTCCCGGAAAGTTTTGTTTGCTTTAAAATTGTGTAAATAATGTATTGATTCAGTATTTTATGTAATTTTTGTACGTCTGATTTCTGGGGAGGGCTAATTCGAGACCGGAAGCTTGAAAACATATTGAAAAAAGGTGAAGAATATTGTCAGTTCGACTCTCTCAAGGTGTTTGTAGGAAATGCAAGAAATTCGAGCTCGAAGATATCGGGATATGCGTTTGAAGGGAAGCAATGCAACAGCGTGTGTATGGTACGACGCCACTGTTCTCGAGCGATATTATCAGGGGTACGTCGACAATTGAACACCCCTTTACGTGTAACAACATCGGCAGCATAAAACGCTGTCATGCTAATGTTTCTCGGAAAATGTGACATTGTGTGCGTGCTGCACGCGATCAAAGAGGTTGCAGCTATGTTATCTGTACCCCGGCACCATTGAGGGGAAGTGCTTGACATCGCCGCTCTCTCCTGTATTGATTATTATTGTTTTACATTGCGTCGATTCCTACGGGTACGACGCCGTCTCTTTATAACTTTCAATGTTCACAGATTTCTTCCAAATATTTTACGAACTCGGCGTTCTAAATGCATTGAAAATTGCCTGCTAATTGGCCAGTTTAAAATTTCGCAGGAATCCATTTTTAATGGAAAATTGGCAGTGCTCTGTTGAAAATGTTCGGAGTTGGTGACTTGCAATTTGTCTATTGGCAAACGATGAATTGTGTTTTTTTTGTGCAGCGGTTTTCTTCATTCAATGAATTGAGATAACGGTATATCTATATTCTTTTGGGTTACTTCCATTAGTATTCGTATCATCGAAAACTTTGTACACAAAAATGTATGTACTTTTCCAGACTTTCGAATCTAGTGTTGACATTTGATGTTCTTTATTCTTTTCTTTTCTTTTTTCTCTTTTTCAAACTTTTGACCCCGAGTGGCGGGTCTTTTTCCACGATATAATTCGTTATGCTGGAAAAACGAATTATATCTTGAAAAGGACCCAAAACGCGAGCTCAAAAGCTTGAGATTGAGAGAGAGAATAAAAAAAAAGTAAAGAACATCATATGTAAACACTAGAAGCGGTGTTATGGCAATTTTCCCATTCTTCACGAAACATACCGAGCAAACCAACACGCACATATTTCTAGTTTTTCTTGAGCTGAAAGTTTATGAAAGTTGGTCGCCAGAGTCCGCTTTTTTCATGAAAATCCAGATGATTCAATGCTTTTTTTGCAGTTGTGAGGTTTTAAGGCATTGAAAGGAAATTTCCTGTTCTATAAAATTCAATAATTCAGGTTTTGCATTTTTCAAATAATAATCCTAAATGCCCAATGGTTTATTTGAAGTACTCGCCAGATTATAGTGACATAAGTGGAAACATTGAGTTTATCGTGCAAAAATAATCACTCCGTCAATTTTCCAATCGATTTTCCAAAATAACAGTTTGAACACTTATTTTTCAAATTAAAAAGGTAAATTTTTGTTTTTATTCGAAGAAAATAAATAAATTAATCAGGCAAAATTAAGAGGAAGAAAGTTGAAAAAGAACCATTCCAGTACGAAACAAGTTGGAAAGAAGCGTAACGCGAATTCAAAAGGGAAAAGGCTTGTACCGAGGACGACGTTTTTTCTCATCGGAAAAATAAAAATTGTTGTATATAAACTTTACAGTATGGAATGTGAATGATTATTTTACATTGTAGAATTTTTCAACCAACATTCGATCAGGGAAAATTTAGTCAAACTATGAGTTGAAAAAAATTTGATAAAGTGACCATTTAAACATTTTTTCAACATCAAATTGTTCTAAATCGAATAAAAAACATTCTGGAAAACTTTGTGAGCTGAATTCGAATGCGGACGTCTCACCCACGTTAAAAAATTCGATCAATAAACTTGATTGATAAGTTATGAAAACTGATACAATTTCTCGGAATTTCAATATTTCTGTACAGAGGAAAAACTTAACGTTTACGGATGATGAAAATGAATTAAAATGGTAAATTGTACAGCGTGGCTTGAGCGAATGAGTTATTCCGTTTAAGATCCATGCATATATTTTATACGTCATGCATTTACACATCTCTGGCAGCGCGATAAGAAAGTCGGTGAAAATTGGATTTCATTGGGAAAAGCGCCGGGCTCATTAAATATATATGCATGTTCTCGTGCCATCGCCCGTAGTTACAGCGTGAAGTTTGTTTGTTTCCCGGAAGGTGATTCCACTCGACTTTTCACAATCCCGCGAGAAAACTCTGTGATTTCTCCGCGATTACTTATGCCAGTCGTTTGTTTGTTATCTCGGATGTGGAGGAGGGTGATGAAGGAGAAGGAAGATTTTAAAATCCCATTCTTATTCGAAGCGCTCTTCTATTCTTCCGGGGGTTGAACACAATGGGCTCTCCGCTGTGCTTCGTACTGGCTCGGGTTTTGTTTAACGATCCTTTCATCTTCCCCAGGGCCGGAAAATTCTTTGATTCATTTGCTTATGCTGTCACGAAGTACAAGCCAATTCATTTAATGAAAAATGATCATCCAATAAGAGCTTTGTTTGCCTGCACTTTCATTGACTCGCAATCATCCACGGGAATAAAAGTGCACGCGGAAAACGAAGAAATTATTCAGTGATCTCAGAGTCCTGAACGGCGAGTAAAATAAGTGAAACAATTTGAAACGAAAAAAGCAGAAAATGATTTTTGTGAAAACCGAGTTGGGTGAATAACGAGTTTACTCGTTTGGCATTTTTCAGTTACTTTTTTGTTGCTTTTGATTCGAATGTAGCAGCAATTTTTTGCGCTGCAATTGTTATAGCTATATTCGACAAAAATATCGGAATAAAGTAAGGAATTTCGCATGCAAAAATTTCCCGACATGGAATGTCGCGTTCCATCAGGGAGCGTGTTCGAGCGACCCGTTTCGTTTTTATTGTAACTTTATCGTTAGACATGGAGCCTAATGAAACATCAAAATATTTATCTGTTACTCCAGGGCTCTGGAAATTATTGGATTATCGATTAAATTACAGTGCCGTGGAAACGAAAATAATTGCAGAGGAATTTACCGACAGTCAACACATTGTTTAATGTAATGAAAATATTTCCCTCGGAAAATTCCTTAGTTTACCAACAAAAATAATAAGCAGAATGTTTCATGACTAATCTGGACTAGTTAGTCAGTCGTAGTAATTGTTCTTTTTCAACTTCGTATCGTTGAAGTTTCCGGACTTCTCGTTTCTCTTTATTAAAACTTTGTTTTGCGATCAATGCAACTTGCAGTATTTATCGAAGTTCATTATCCACGAAACTCGACGCGGTCGTGGACTATGCCTTTTCTATTATAGGGACTCGAGTGCAATTCATATTTACCTAATAAACGATGCTTTCTTTCGAAATGGGAAAAGAGAAAATGGAAAATTCGAGGAATGCGATAATTAACGAAATTTTGAAAATTCGAAATTAGGGTAGTTGTTGGCAGCTGTAAACTTGCAAATGGGTACCAACGATCTTACGGGCTCGGTTCAAAGATTTACGAGAGGATTGCTTTTGCTCTTCTTCCAGCGTCCGCAACCTATGCAAATTTATGCAGTAAATAGTAATCCCTACTTTCTAGTTTGGAATAAATCTCCGAAAGCAAGATCGTCTTCTGCCGTGCGACGAATCCAGAACGTAAACCTCCACAAGCGAATGTGGAAGGGCACGCGTTAGCTTTTAAATATTGCGTAGAATGATTCGTGTTTTATGTGCTTTTACTTGTCAGAAGTTGCGCCGCTGTTGTAATCGACGATTTATTCGCGCGTTCCCCTTCAACACCCGACACTTTTTCTTCCGTCGAAAACTGTGTTTCCTCATATAAGTGAATCTTGGGTAAAAAATGTTGGGAATAAACAAAAGGGAAAAAAGATAGACAAAGAAAGGTCCGTAAATTCATGAAGTCTGGAAAGTGTGACGTTAATGGCCGGCGTTAATAGCGAGAAGAGAGACGAAGTTTGGGTCAGATAAAGGCGATAATCTGGAAAAGTCCGAACGGCTACTCTAAGCGCTTTCTTATATCAAGTCTCGAGCCGTTTTCTTCACTCGTATCGTCGCTGGATAAACAATAAAACCAAAATAACGGAGTTTTCGATCTTCAATAAAAAAATCTTTTATTCGATCATTTCGCAAAGCATCGAGCGTTAATAAAGGGCAATTCAGTAACGACATGATTTCGAACTCTGGCCTTTGTGCAAAATCATTTAAACGTTCCAGTGTACCTGTAAATTCAATTAATGTCACAATGGTTTCGATAGCACGAGTTACAGTACTGCTCCAACCAATAGAAGGAGAGGCTTGTACAATGGAATACTTTCCCTATATTAATTTTCATCTCGAATATCTCATGGATATTTTTCAAATTCATCATATAGGTCTTTATAATTCGTACATCATTCGTCAAAGCTTCAATTTTTTTATTCGAAACAATCGTAAATTTAAATGAACAAACAAGTTCAAGAAAAAAAGTGTTTGTTACGATATCAGCTATTGATTATCTCGAGAAAAATTGCTTGTTTAATGCTACATTTGAATTTTAGATCGAAAATAGAATGTTGAGAGAAAACTCATTCTACTTCTCGAGAAGACAAACTTTTTTCAATCTGGAAAAAATCGGAACTTGAATGAATTTACATAAAAAATAAGCAGAATTTTGGAGACAATTGATTTGTTCCACTGAACGATTTGCTTGACTGCTCAAGCCTGTAATCATGAAGACTCGTCAGCGAGCGTAACGAAATATCAAGCATGAAGGAGAGGGCGGCTCAATTCTGACTGGGACTTTGGAAAAGCGATTCTTGGCGACGATCGGGCTGTTTGCGGGCGCTTTGAAAGATAGGTAGAGTGCCCGCACGTCAGCCAATTCGGAATCCTATATATTTTCTGCGCTCTCTGCGATACACGTTCTTCCTCGTTGTCCAATAAAATGGAAATGTCCTCTGTGCCGTGTGACAAGAACGCTCCCGTTATTGTCCTACAGGAATAGGCAGCTTGCGAACACGCGTGTCGCGTATGGAAGTGCTTCGACGGTGTCATCGGCCGCTCCTCAAGAACGTTTCTTGAATTCCATTACGGCATTTTCTGTCCATTGTAAAGGGTTGTACCTCGCATTTTTTATATTAATTCTCTTTTTTCCACGGAATTGTACTCCAGCAATGGAAAGTTCTTTTATGCCCCGTAGAAAAAAGAAAGATTACGCTAAAGGGAGTAGATTTTGGCTCTTTTCTGAACTTCTTTCACGCCGACGAGCAAGAATTTCATCTCGACACTTTTCAAAAACGATCTCTATTCAGCGGTACAGAACATGCGGCAAGCGAGCGAGATTAATAAAGCGAGTTTCTACACGTGTACGGAGTGGTAGTAACAGAAAACAGTTCACGGGATGTGCTTACGCATAACGATGAGCGCGGCGTGTGAGATGCCGTGCTGTTGGTGTTGCCAGATGGGAGATATGTGCATCTTACATTTATTACACGCAGATATATACATGAAAGCTTTAACCAGCTTCTTCCTTTGTTTCTCGAATATTATGCTTCGGTAAGAACGTTGCCGCTTTGAGCGTGTGCACGGATTTGTTGCCAGAATGTATCGCGATATCTTGGATCGAAATGTTTGACGTCGAGCGCCTTTTCATTAAAGTTTCTTTGAAGAATACTTGTTTCGTTATATCATACTGCTAGATAAGACTGAAGTCCTAAAACGAATAACAAATTTAATCAATTAAATGCAGCGCATATAAATTAAAATAGTGTTATTCATCGTATGAGGTGATTACGAAATGATGAGTGATGATACAAAGGAAAAAAAACACTTCAAGACAATATTTGACTTCCTGAAATGGAAGATTTTCGTGTGCGGATAGGGTCCAATTTTTATCGAAATACATTGAAGGGCTCCCAAGCTGAGTCCAAATAATTTTTTCCAATCCTTAACTGCCTCAAAACTTACCCTTTATACTAACCTTAAGTGCAAATTCTATACTCTGAAATTTTTGGGAATTTTTTTCCGACAATATGGCTGACCGTAAATCAAATTTTTGTCAAAAACTTGGATTAGAGGCTCCCAAGCTATGTCAAACAAATTTTTTTCATCCCTGAATCGCTTTGGAACCTACCTTTCATACTCTCTAAATTTGAATCAGTGAAATTTTCACTATTTCAATCAGTAAATTAGTTTTTCACTGGCCAACCAGTGAAATTTTCTTTCTTCACTGGTAAATCAGTTAAAGACTCCAATGAAGCGATCAC
>JABFQM010003407.1:0-11838 GCA_022816865.1 Zelostemma sp. ZL-2020
CGAGGGGATGCCATTATTGGTCCCGGAGAAGAAGAGGACGAAAGAGAGAATAAGAGGAATGCTCACAATGCTGTAATTTCCAGTGTTTGATCTTTCCATCTCTACTACGGGGATTTTCGAGCGGTATTATACGGGGTGTGTTCCTCCTCGCTCTCTTGGGGGAGGAGCGGGCTCGCGGTCACTCGGTTTTATTTTACCCGCATTATTATTCCGTTGGAGATCGCGCGCTGATCCGTTCGCCAAGGCAAACTCTCTTCGCAGCACTTATTTATGGATGGATTCTCTTTTAACTTTCGGAGGACTCGCGCGCCGCTCTCGCGACCCTTTTTTCCCTTTTGTTTTATCATCCTCGTTCCGCTCTCCCCCGAGGGATATTTGCGCTCGTTTTCTCAGCCTTTTTTTCACCTCCTCCTCCGCGCCTGATTTTATCGTTCCCTCTTTTCGTTCGCTCCTATCCATTCGCTCCGCTTTTCCATGTCTCGTTGTTGTCCATCGTTTTTACTCCAATTCCATCACTTTTTTCAGCTGATTTATTTGTTTTTTCGTATTTTCCTTAACCGCTCGATCGCTATCGGCCTTTTTCGACTCTTATCGATGAGGCTGTTTTCCACGTTTGTCTGGCGATTGCATTGTTGTCTTCTCTTGTCCCAGAGATCATCGCGCGAGGGTATCGGTCCGCGCGATACGCAAGGGTACACGAACGAAAGACTCGCGGTGGACAGCGCCGGTTTCGCGATTCCGGCTATCGGCTCGGCTGAAAACAGCCGCGATACGCGCTGAAAAACACTTTATCTCGTCAGATACGACGCCGGCGGTCCGTGTTCCATTGTTGCGGATGTGACTTTTTTATTCACTGCCGATTGCGATTCAGCGCCAAAACTTTGGAGCGATTATCCGAGTTCGTTTTCGAGGAGAGAAAATGGGGCTGCGTCGATTATCCCTTCAATTCCAAGGCTCGTAACTCGACTCCCCTCGGCGCATCAACAGGTGGCCGGGGTGGATGCGGCATATTCCACGTACCTACTAAAGCGCGAGCCGCAAGGCCGAAATTTCAATTAGTAATTAAAATTCTTGCCGCGCCCGCCCTTGTCGAGTCGGGGAATTTACGAAAATTTTTTTCCATCGCGTGTTTTATGTTTTTTTAAGTGAGGATTGGCACTGTTTTCTGGGATGGCAAGGGTTGTTTCGATCGCGAGCTATTTATGACGTTGACACGCCGATGGGGATGATAAGAGACATACGCGCTCGCTGATTAGATGTAGCAACTTTGCTGGCGTGTCGAGTGAAAGCTTCTTCGCGTGTCGGTGTTTGAGTATTAATCATTTTTACAATGTAGGAAACTGTTTGCGGTGCGTTAAAAATGCATTGAATTGTCGCGAGTCGATGAATTCATAGTAAATAGCGGATGTTTCGAGTCCCTACTGCGAAACAGTTGAGACAGCAATTAACGCAATCGCATAGGGGCTCGTTTGAGAAACTATGTCTCGTTTCCGCAGAGATAGGGATACCTAGTTCTTGCTCTATAGCCAACACCTGTCGATTTCACCCGCAGCTTTGCCAGTGGATTTCGAGTTTTTACTGAAACTTTGAAAATCGAAAGTTTTGGAAAAATATCTGTGGAATTTCAGCTTGAATTCAATTCGAATCAAAAGAGATTGTGATGTGTGAAACAGTGTTGAGAATTTGAATGAATCAATCAGTAATGAAATGTACGAATTTTATTTTATTTAAAAAATATCAATAGTTTGGCGCGGAAAGGAAAAAAATAAAACACATTTTGATAGAACTTCGAGAGGCCATAAATCGATAAAAAAACGTTTTTGTCGGTTTAAATAATCGGCAATAGTTTAATACAATATCCAATTACGAATTTCCAAATTTCGAATAATTTCAAAACGGTATTTCAGAGTAATATAAATGAATGAATGAAAATCTATAATATTTTCAAAATTCTTTCTGATTTATTAACACAAATTTAATATCGATTTCTACAATTAACATTACTGACACGACAACTATTTTAATGTGTCTTTGTAGACCTTGATAAGCGGTTGGAAAAGGAATAAATGATAGTGCAAGTCGACATTGTAGCATTTAACACAAAAAAAGGAAGAGAATGAATTTAAAAAATTTAAAAACTCGCACTTCTCGGTGTTCACTCGAGTTTAAAGAATTTCGAAAATCCGGGGAAACATTCGGACTTTCGCAATTGCGCAAGGTAGAACGCGCGCGCGCTCGCCTCTTTCTTATCGCGCATACGGGTCGCTAATGTCTCCTTATCAAAATCAGCCCTCCCCAGCGTCAGATCTCTACCTACCAGCACCAGGTGCTCGTCATTCCCGGACAAAGACCTTCCTCGCACTTCCGGTCGAACCGGAAGTAAAATAATCCCCGAAACTCCGCGTTTTCCAGCTCGAAAAAAATCCTGCTCGAAACGTTGATTAGTCTTCACCTACACATCGAAATCGGCGCTCTTATCGCGAGCAGGTGTCGGCCGGTTTAGGTAGTGTCCGCCTCTAGTAATCTAGTTTGTAGATTAGTGGGAACGACGGCATCTCTGGCCAATGAGGGACGCTAAGCCCGGGCTTATCAACTCGTTTCAAGTATTCTATATTGAAGCGCTGATAAGGCCGAAAGAAATACGCCTCTCGGAAAATAACGAGTCGGTGATAGCGAGAATGTTACGCAAGGTGAATCCTTATCCTCGCGACATCTGTTATTAATGTTGTTTCGGGCGCCGCTGATGAATCGGAAGACGGAAACGGGGGGGGAGGTAAAGAATCCTTCTGCAAAAATTCCGAGGTTTATCGAACGTTTGCTGTAATTGGCTTAATCTTCGCCGGTGATTTTACGATCCGGCCGTTTTAGGGCCGAGTGATTCGAGATCTCGAAAGTACGGGATCGATTTTTTTTATATCGCTCTTTCCGTTTTTTTGTAATCCGCGACTTTATCGTCGCTGCAAAGTCTAAATTGTAGCCGTGAATGTACGTTGAATCGGGGTGTATCGAACTAAATTATGTTCGGCCCTTGACACGCGGGGCTTGGAATCTCGCGCCGCGATCGCCGGCAACTTATCGCCGCCACTTTACGACTGCGCGTTCGCGTAGATTTCAAAGATTCTTTTTCCGAAAAGCCGGATTTTTTCTACGCCATCGATCCTCGAGGAACCGGTTTTCGAGCGAATTCTGACGAGATAATCGCCGGCTTATCTTTATTGCCGCGATGAAGATTCGCATGCTTCGTCCGTGGTTGAAAAATCGGAAATTTGCGGAAAATGAAGGAATTGATTCGGAATGGAAAAACGCGGGGTGTAAATTATAATCTCGCCTCTGCCCCTTTCTATCGACTGTTCTTCTTCGTGGTCCTCTTGATCCTCGCGCAGGGCGAGCAAGTCGAGCAAGCGATATCTGATGCTGCGGGAGAGGTGTTAATTCACGCTCCGGCCGACCCTCTTCCCACTCGCCTCCGACGCTTGCTCTTTTCTTCCTCCCCTTCCGCTCCCCTTTCCCTCGAGCTTTTCATCAATCGCTCAATTAATTTTACAACTTCGAGTGTCTGCGATTCCGAGACATCGTTCTTATCGACTTTCTCATTGTTTACAAGACTTTTCGTGCTCGTAATATTGCGACTTTTAGTTTAATTGAATTTCGAATCGAATTTAGAAAAGAAACAATTGATTTTTTCCTCTTTAAATCGAATTATCGAGGGTTCGAATTGCGCTGGAAACGAATATGAATTCCATCGATCAATCGGTGGGGAAAAAGTAGGGACGATAAATCCCGCGATATTGTTCAACAAGGCAGAGAATGCAGCACGTCGAAAACACTTGAAACGTGCTGGGCGCTGATTCTCATCGGCATCGTTAAGAAGAGCATCTTCGAGAGCGACGCGAGATCGTCGCCGATTGGAAGGGCGGCTCTCATCCCGCATGTGAGCACACGGTTACTTCGTTAAAGCAACGACAGATCGTATCGACGTACATTCGAAGGCGAAACGCAGAGTCGAATCTCTCGGCTCCGGAGACGTTGCAGGATCTCCCTCGGCTCTCCTTTTCTCCTTGTATCGCTGCTAAAAACAGAGCTCGAAGAACAATGTCGTCGCCTTCGAATTCCGCGCTAAATCCTCCATAAGTAACGCTAATTCTCCGTTGTTGCGAGTCGCTCGGAGCCGTTTCCGGCGGCGCGGAGCGACTCATTATCGTAGTCAGCGAGGTGACCGTGTCAATGTCGCGTTATTGGGGTCACGCGGCCGGGTACGCCGTTCTTTCGGGAATTAACTCTTTTTTATTACCCCAAGTAATTAATTTATCGCGTGTCAAAAGATAAGGAACGAAGGGCAATCGAGGATTTTGTTTATTTGCGTTTAAAATTGTTGAAAAATTCGACACCTTTTCCAGATTTGAGTAGTTACAGCTACGTAATAGTCGGACATTACAAATCATCCGGGATTATTATGTTATCGCTCTCGGCGAAAGCCGGAAAACAACGAAATTACAAACTCGCGCGCGACCTTTCGAATCGCGCCGCTTTCCACATTTTCCTCTGGAAGAGCAGCGGAAAAAATGAGCGCCCTTGTAATGGAAAACGTAACGAGCAAGAAGAAAGAAGCCGCTCCGAATTGCTTAAATCACGTAAATGCGAGCGCGTAACGGATGACCGTTGTATCTCATTGTTTTCATTTCCTTCGGTTGTAAGACGCGGAAATGAAGTGCGCCGGGCTGTGATCTAGAGACGAGGGGGAAAGGGACGATTCATCCCCCGCATCCTGCATGACAACGAGCTGCCGGAGTACGTGTGGCCGCGTTTTTTCCCTGCCCCAAACATACCCGGGAAACATTTTTATCCGACGCTCCGTTAATCGAATTTTCCTCGGGTCCTTTCTTTTTCGCGCTTTCTCTCATTAACGCCTCTTAATGGTCCAAAGTTCGTCCGTGAATTATTGATCCTCCCTCGCCCTGAAATTCGTAAACGCGTAATAAACAAATCAGCATTCCGGGGAGAGTTTACGGCGGAAATGAAGCCGATGATGCCGGACGAGTTGACAACGTTGAGAAGGCGATCGAAAGATTGAATGCGGAATATCCCGGGTCTCGTCTTAACGCACCCCGTCCGCGGAAATTGCGAAATCAGAAACACGAAGCACGTACTGACCTCACCGGAGCTCCCCTCGAGAGCCCCGACTCCGTCACGCCCCGAACGAGCTTTAATTCAAATTTCGACTAATCCGAGAAGACGGGGGAACGGGAGAAAGACTCGATACGATTTTTCAATTGGCTTCCCGCGGCTTTGTTTTCCCGGGGAGATAGAACGTTCCGCCGCGGCTATTGTTTCGAAGCCAGCAGCAGCCTTATACTCTTCCCGGCGTGTGTATTATGACATTTATCTCCACGCTTCGCGAATCCCTTGACAGAGGCAGCGTCGCGACAGCGCAAACACGTTTACTGAAACGTGCTTGAGAAACGAAAGTTTTGCGCGACCTGGTTAACGCTCGACAAAGACCCCGGAGAGATCGCACGCGATAGCTCCCTTGTCTTTGTTCGAGTACTTATATATTTGACGATTTTCGTGCCTCGCGTTTGCGCGGGGAAAAGCCGCGGAAAACTTTCGGCATTTCCCACGTTGTTTACTCCGGAAAGAGTAAAAAAACTCGCTCCGATTCGAGCGGGGCGGTATTTTCACAAGGAATTCGAAAAATCCATTCTTTATCCGGGAATAAAAAAGTATCGAACTTGTTGCGGCGCAGAAATCATTTATAGGGGCGATAAATGAATCGTCGAATCCGGGAAAAGCGTGTATCTTACGAGGCGACGTCTGGAGGTCGAAATAATGCACGATACGTCGACGTTGGGTCAGATCGAGATACAGGATCTGGCGCGTTGTACGATGCAGCCATTCCACGCGATAAGAGGCGGCCGTAGCTACCGTAAATATTAAAAGGGACCCGGGGGTGCTCCATTCTACCCCTTGCGCGCGTTTATCGCGCTATCGGCGGAACCTGTGCCAATTGTTTTATGGCCTGTAAGCCCCGGCTGCGCTCCCTGTTCTTATCGACCAAGTATAGGCTTCCATAACCTTTGTTTTCATTTTTTTCCCTCAATTTGTTCGCTCCGGTAATAATCGTTTCTGGCTGGAAAAGTCGGGCATTTTCCATGCTATTTTTCTTCTCCGCGTCATTAACGCAATTGCCTTTTTTTTTACATTTTATCATATTCGAAAGCTCATATTTCTCGAGGCAGGGATTAACATCAGGCCTCTATTTATCAAGCGAGAGACTCTTCGTATTACAAGACAGAATCGATGATCGACCAAGGCTGCCGATTTCTCATCGATTCACGATGAAAAGTCTTCCCGTTCATCGCGGTCATTAACGTCGTCGGGGCAGGCGCGAAGTCCCGCTGCCCTCCCATCGGCATCGTTAATCATCTTCCTCGTCGTCATCGGCATCGGCACCCAGAGGGTGGAGGTGTGCCGGCCAAGGTTCCACGTAGTGCGTGGATGATGGAACGCGCGATGATAAAGATCGGCGTAATTGAATCCAACGGTCGTGGCGTTCTCGAAATTCCTCCGAGGGAGATTTCGCTCCGGAAAGAATGAAAATATAGAGTTTTTTTACATTCTTTTCCAGTGACGATCCATGGGATTTTCCGGCGCGTTTCCGAGGCGACGAAGCGCGCAATTATCGCGTTTATGCGTCTCACGTACGCGCGATTCGCGACTTTTTGCGTCATTTCGCATGCGCGCGATGAGTCGAAGCAACACGCACGCACCCGTAATCCAATGCCTCGGTCCTCGCCGGGAGGGACACGGCTTCTCCATTAACACTTGGGAAAGTTGCTCATTCGATTGGCACGTGACATATACGGCTTTTTCGAAACGCACGAAAAGTGGGACCTTAATTGAGTTGATTATTCCAGCGGCTTTAACGGGAAATCGAAAAAGCTAACTTTGCGTAGGAAAAACGTAAACTTTTTAGTCGAGTCCATAATTCCACTCGGGGATCGATTGCGGGGAACAACATCCCTCGAGTTCGAAGGAGAACGTTCGCGGTCTCGCACGAAAAAAAAGGTAGCAGATACGCGGACGATCTGATTAGCGCAATCTAATTAACGCTGCTTTTAATGGCGTTCATTAGCACATGGCCCCTCGCCCCCGGCAGGGCCGTCCACCTACGGTCTCTAAGCTTCTTTTTCCTCCTCCTCCTCTTTATCCGGTATCGTCCCTCGACGACCCTTCGTGCGTACCGCGAATCGCGCATCGTTTTTCCACCAGCAATGTTTTCCTCCGACTTGATGAAAAAGGACACGCGGCTAACGGGAACGTCATACGAGTGTGAGAGAAACTCCGCGATGAAACAATGACGAGCCTTGGGTTGTTTTGCGGAATTTCACTCCGGAAAGAGTGGCGTTCACTCGAAATTGGAGGAAAGGGAAGAAGGAAGGAAACCGCGTGAATCATGCAAAAGTTATGATAATCCATTCGAAACGATGTTTGTTCCGTAATTAGCATAAATTAATTACGAAATTGTAGCACTCGCGAAAAGAGTCGTAACGACGATGATTATTTCTGTTTCAGGTAAGTCTTATCTCCTTCATTATGTGGCATCGTCAAGGACGAAGCGTCCCGAGTTCGCAACAAGGTACGTGTGAATGGAGAATGGCGAAAAATGACGCGCCGTATCCGTAGATCATCGATGAATGTTCGAGATCTTTGGGGCTTTTGAGCCGGCTTCGCCGCGCGGAATGAATATTTTTCTCGGCCACTCGTATAGCACGCAGCGAGAGCGATAACGCGACGTTATCTCGCGAGAAATCGCCTCATATCCATACAATGTCACGCACTGCTTGTACGCTCGTCCGAGCGTTAACGTCGATCAGCACGAAATATCGGCGTCTTTTCTTCTCGCCTCTTTTTACGATGTGCGCGAATGCTTGTTTTTCAAAACTTTTCACGTCACCGCAACGCGATGTTTGCTGAACGGCTTTTCATTTCTCCGCATCCTTATCGTTATCGCGAGAAATGGCGAGAAAATCGGGTCATTTTAATCCTGCTTTTGTCCGTTTCAACGAAAGCTAATTTTCACTTTTCCTTTTTTCGTTTCGAGCAAATGCTTTTTGGCACATTTTCATTTGCTTTTTACTCGCGAAAACTGGATGAAAAGAAAGGAAAGAACATTTTTCTACCGAGCGAGTACAAGAAGAGTCACTTGTAGCGATCGTTCGGTAGTACCTACCGTGCCGGTATTGGCCGCAGCGTCCGGTATCTGCTACATATCTAGCAACGTGTGCCGCGTCTTATCTCCGCTGCCGTTCGAGCCACGTTTGCGCGTGTTGCTCTCCGCGTGTGTTGGCGTCTCCACGCGATTCTCCACGTGCAAACGCATACAATCGCGAGCCGCGAAGGGCGCGCTTTGCATTGTATGGATATCGAAGAATTTCAAGCGTACGAGTCGTGCGAGCGGACGGGATACGGCGCGATTTCCATCCACGTCCATCAGCGCGGACACGTACGCGGACGCACATAAATTACGCGAGCCAACGCAAATTAGCGCACCTTGCGTCTACCGCTGATTATTGACGAGCGCGAGGAGCTCCTTGCGTCCCTCGACGCTGATCCGGAGCGTGAGATACTTGCCGAGAAATGCGAACGGGCTCGTTATATTGCCGTTTCGATTCCTCGGCTTCTGGAATTTGTCTCGAAATTCCTTGGAGGGAAATTTTGCTTCGGGAAGAGGGGAAATTGGAATGACTTTTTCTTGCATATTCTTCATCTTTGAACCTTTCTTTATAACCTTGCGAAACCAGATTCATGTAAACCACTTAAAATTAATGTTTTTATATGGTTTACATGCCAGTGTATTGGACTCGGAAATCGGCGGAGACATTTATTCGCCTCTGCTAATTTTGCTCGTTTTGTTTTGTTTTTTTATTGTTTATGGCAACAAGATAGTGAACATTAATGCATGCAAAAGTTGTTACTAACGCTGCGTTTAGCTTAAAGGTAACAAATTAGCTCTAAACCCCGGCATGGAATTGAAAACTTTATCTCTTTAAACTCGAATTTCTCGCAACTTTTTTTTTCTTTAATGGGATCCTATTTACCCATAATTGACTTCCCGATTTTATCACGCGTTTTTGAATGTATAAGAAAGATATTGACCGGTTGAATTTTTGATTTTTTGATTTGAACAAAAGTTATGAATTTTTTAAGTTGAAAATCAGTCTTTTTTCGAGAGAAAAAACATTAAAATTCGTTACTAGGAATTGAAAGCAACGGGTCAATATCTTCTTGACTCATCCAAGAACCTGTAAAAAATTCGAAACTCAAGAAAAAACGGGAGAAAATATTTAAAAAAAAACAAGTGTTTCATTTGAATAAAGCAAAATGTCATTCTTTTGGAAGAAAAAAATGCCCTGTAATCCGAGTTTGGTTCTTTCAATTCTTTCTAGTACGAAATTCTACTCATAAGAATTTCGAAAGATAGTTGAGAATTCTTATTAAACTTCCTAGTTAATAGATCATTCAAAGTAGAAAAGCCTCGGTAAAAGTGCACTCTGGGTTAATGACGTGCGAACAGATACCAAATTACCCCAGCGTATAATCGACTTTTCATTCCGCTGATCTCGTTTTTGACGTAGACTCCTTTTTTTTCCCTTTTCGCGCTACACCCGGCGTTTCGCGAAGAAAATATTTCGCAAATCCGGCCGTGAATTCAGGATAAAAGCCACGTATAGAAACGAGGGGACCGCTTTCACCGCGTGGAAACCGATTAAAATTTCATTTCGCCCGCCGAGAGCGGCTCTCGTCGGCTCGATCTTGCTTTACGATCGCGATAGGCTCTTATCGGCGAAACGACTGGACGTACTTACTTTTGTACGTCGCGCGATGAGGAGTTACGGTCCGGCTTTGATAATCTCGAACTTTGCCGGCGATTGGTGCTCGCGAGACAGATGTATGTTAACGGATGCACTTTTTGCGTCAGGCCAAAGTACGATATGCAAAGTCGTCAATAATTAAAACGGCCCGGATCGCATTCCGAGAAGGCCCTTATTCTTTATCATTTTTTACCCGCTAATTAACGTAATTGACGAAAGATCGTCTTCGCGCCCTTGTTTTTTCCTTTGATCGCGTATCTCTCGGCGTGGAATTTCTATCGTTCCAGAAAAAGATGTAGCGCGCGGGGAAATTGCACGAGGAAGAAGGTGTCGAGGATAAATGAGCGAAATTTCGCAACGTCGAGGATTAGAGTTGGCAACAAAGAGGCTCGAAGACGCGCGGGGGTGGATGGGAATTCGCGATGATCGTGCCGATGTCGGGAGCCGAGCGGTCGGCCGACAACAATAATCTCGTCCCTGGTATCGGCGTGCACGGCCGTTATCGCGCTTATCACCGCGTCCGGTCTCCATCGGCTATCTATGCAAATCGCGGCTAATTATATTTAATTAGATTCGACTCCCGCGCTCCCACCGATTGCCGCATCGCGCCGTTTCTCCTCGTTGTGTTTCTCGGCTCGATTTGACCCGGGAATCGCGGAAAAACACGCTCGGTACCATTTCTTGGAGCGCGCGGGGATGAAGAAGCGCATCCGCGGATCACGGAAATGTCAGAGATCGTATCGAGGACGCGATTATAAGCGTACGCGGACAAGGCGAAGAAAGAATCGCTGCAAAATCTCGCCTGTTTTCAGCTCGTAACAAGTATACGTGATGCCGATACTCGTCAGAAGTACCTCCTCGCTTTGACCTTCCCAGATGAGGTTGGCTTAATGGCGATCAACCGCGGGAAAGTTTGATCGGGCCGTGACTCTCGATCATCGATCGCGGAAAACTCGTGGATGGAACACGCTCTCGCCGTTTATTTATTACTTCTTCAAACAATTATTCGGACTTTATTTCGAATCCAAAATTCAATTTTTACGATAGAAGTGGATGAAAGAAACGCTCTTCGAAGGTAGCCGAAAATACATGAAAAGAATAATCGCTCGTCGAGGTCCGCGTTCTTCGAAACGGCCATAAAGATTGCCCACGTGGTCGGTGCAGGTATGCTTGAAACGCAACGACGCGACGCGCGTGATAGCGTGCGCGGACGACGTGTGCGACAGGTATGCGTGGCATTAGCTATCTCCCGGGCTGCCAGAGGTAGAAAACGTGGGGGATGCCGATAGAGGAGGAATGCGGTCGTAATTTTATCAAGGAAGCCCAAGCCGCCGCAAAGTGTCAAAGTACCACGTTTCATTCGCTCGAAAAGCCGCGCGCGCTCGCTTCTAATTCGCCGAATTGCCGAGGCGAGCTCGATTTATGAAATCGCGGGCTTTAAACATTAAGTGGGAAACGCTCGTTCGGTCGGAAAGAGACATTAACGTGCTGGAGGCTCGGTCAATGGCACTAATGACTCTAATTAATCGCGCCGAAGACGACGCCGGCACGCTGGCTGGCGTGAAAGCACGCGAAACCATTTACCTCGCCTTAGGTGCCCCCACCTTGGATCGAACAATTACCGTCATTCGCTTCCGCGGACAAAAACCGTGATGAAAGTTTTTGGCATTTCGTGCGAGCTTCGGTAGATAAGGAATATCAATTTCCATAATCCCGCGATGAAAGAAACGGGGGGGGGGGGGGGTGGGGGGGGGGGGGGGGGTTGGGGGGGGGGGGGGGGGGGGGGTGGGGGAGTTTTTCCCCCGGGGGGGCCCTCCGGATTCCTCGAACTGTGTGGGGACAAATTTTCCCGTCTCGCCAGAAAACCGGCCCCTAACGTGCGCGCGTTTGTTCGACTTGGGACCACCCGTGGTGTCCCGTTGTTGTGTGTATTGGTATTTGTCACGCCTGCGCTGGCGCGATATCT